>OMLF01056963.1:0-13950 GCA_900302615.1 Holocentrus rufus | reverse complement strand
CAGTAGTGTATATGAGCATATTTTCTACACGTGTATGTATGTAGTGGGGCACGTTTTGGTCATGCTTGTTCTTCCCAAAAATAGCACTACATAAATAACCAGAGCAGGGCCTTTCTTAGCCTATTTATAAGGCATATTTAGACCCAACTGTATGGAAAACAACACGAAATTTGCAAAAAATAACAGTGCACTTAACTATTTCTTGAGTACATCTTTATAAGGATCCTGTTAAAGTTACACAAACAAGCTTCACATATACACTAAGACCTTTTTAAACTCAATTATATTTTTACAACTCGGAAAATCAAACAATGCATTTATTTATTTTATTACAACACTCTGATCATACCAATTTCCTTTTGCTTACTCTGACATATTTAGTATCCGATATATTGAATATGTTGAATGTGTTTCCCCTTCCAAAATGATCTCTCAGATTCCCTGGAAATTTCAACTGAAACTTTGTTTGCATAAAAGAGGTGGTCTCCCAGCTCCTGCTACAGCATGAAATGGCCCAAATTGCATGATAGTATAATAATGCACCGAAATTATGAACTGTAAAAGGATATTTCTATCACTTTTAAACCTGCAAAAAGAATCAGAGACTGTATTTCAACATTACCTTACTCTCCACCCAGTATTTGTGACCCTTGGCAGTCTCCAGTTTTTACTGTTGACTGTTGTTACTATAGACCCTAATTCCAAAAGTGACCCTACACTCTTTGTATTTTATGTCAAGCTGAGATTAAGCTATATCAAAGTAGGGATGTGGGATCTATTTTGCAGAACGTTTTCTCCCATTCTCCACTCTCATTTTGGTTTTCACCAAATATTTCCTGGCTGCTTGAATTTCATTTCAGAAAGTTTTGGGGGTGGAGATCATAGTTTCATTGCAGTTATAGTTATTTTTTTTTATATACACTTCCGTTCCTTACATGCCTTGTTTTAGATTCACTTAACTATAGTGTAATAATTTTGGGAAAAGGCAGATTCTGCAGAGACCAAGTAGACATACTTGTGGCTCAGCATTGTATTTAAAGGGTGGTGGTTTCAAACCAAAGTACAGCTGGTTCTCAGTTTTTCTTTTAACAAACTGTTGCAGACTCTGTCTCACACCGAATGTCAAAGTTGATATCAAAATGTTATGAACTGTAAGCCAGCACAATGCGTTGTTCAATAAAGCACTGGAAAAGCCAATACTTTTTCTAAAGGAAGTAAATAAATAAATAAATAAATAATGGACCGCAATGAAGGATTTTTAGAGTACTTTGGAACAATTTATTTAAATAATCAATTATATATTTAATAAATGAACAATTAATCAGTGAGGGACATGGAGAAAGAAAGTCATTATATCACTCATCTGTTTGTGCTTCACTGACAAAAACTAGACTTAAAATTGCAGAAAATACAGGACACACAAGGATTACATTTGAATATAAAGGCCTTCTGTCTTCATTTATTGTAGCTGTTTACTTGTAGGCTGCTAAATTTAAAGCAGAGCTGAATGGGCATAAACTCAATGCAGAGATTTTTTCTCTCTCTCTCTCACAGTGAAACTGCAATAAAAAGTTGACTTTAATAGCTAATATTTTAAGTCATTGAAATGACCACCAGAGGTCACTTTTGCTTAATTAGAGAACCGTTTGGCTGAGCGCAAATGGGCCCTGCCTCAACCGCATTGAGTTACTTTCTCAATGCGGACGGGACAGACTCAAGTTCATGTTCCGATGCTAAACTGGAGCTCGAGCCGCTGCGGCAGTTGGTTGGAGACAACTTGAAAGAGGTAACAGAGATTTGGTAGCTAAATAACGTTACCTAGGCTGAATTGTCGTGGTCAGCTGTTGTTTTGTCAGTTTATTCTAGTTAAATTGCGTTTGAACTTTCTGTCATTTTACCAACTTTACAATGAAGTTTTTGTCAGTGAGAGAAAACCATCCCTCCCGTAAAGTTGCAGTAACAGATAACGTTAGCTACAGTTGGCTTTCATTTGGGTAACATTGAAGTTAGCTAATGTTAAGCTTATGGGCTTAATGACAAATAAGGAATACAGAATATTGTGAATGAGGTTCACGCTAGTTGTCTTGAATAATCACAGTGATGACAAATGACTTCTTGAAAAGTTAAAGGTTAAGCTGAATTTAGTAAGGCTTACTTATTTGGTTGCTAATGTTAGCTACTAGGAAAATGGGCTGAGGCTTATTTTTCCATCTCGAAGTGTTATTTTTCTAATTGAGGAGCACAAGGCTCAACAATTTGAATAATTAGGTCCCAAGATTTAATATATGCCCATGAGAAACTAGGGCTTAAATAAGTTCCTTTTTGCACTTCACAGTGCCTAGCAGTGCAGAGTGTTTTCAAGTCTGCAAACTGACCCCCATGAGCACAGACAATGAAAAAGTGCCAGTCATCTCAGATAAAACTAAACTATGAGTGCAACAATTTCAGCACAGTGGATGAAAAGCTATACATCATCTTTTCAAATTAAACTTACCTCCCTCTGATACATGAGACTGAAAAATTTAGTGGAGATGAATGTTCTGTGTTTGGTAATGAGCAGGACTATTTTAGATTTTTCAGCATTCTGGATTCAGTTAAGTGTAGCTTCATGTGGTATGAATGTTTCGTGTGTCCAGGACCCAGGCTATTTTTCTCGCATTTGAAATGCTCGACATAAGTTTATGACTTATAACTTATGTGGCATTTCACATAGTACAGTTCCAATGGCAACATATGGCACCAAATAGCCTTTGAGCAAAATACCTCATCACTGAAAGCACATAATAGCATTATTAAAACAATGGCATTTGATCTTTATTTCTGTTCAGTCTCACTTGGTAATTCATACCTGGTCTCACTGTTTGATACTGATATACTGTGTCTGTGCTGGTACCATAAGCTCGGTCCTCAAAGATAGTAACATTTCTCATCTGTCAGGTCTCCAAATGTTCGCCTGTGTAGCTTCTTGTAGGCAGCCACAGACAAATCTCCAAACCCATATGAAAGTTTGGTGTAGATTGTGAACTGATGTGATGCTGTATTGTCTCTTTGGATGTGATTGGAGTGGAATCTGATTTTTTTTGTGCAAGTAAAGACAGAGTTGTAAGTGTGCATTTGCTCTGTTTCTGTCAGCTAGGTAGTGGATTTCACTGAAACACATCTGACTTTGTTTCTAAATCCAGCTCTACCCAGAGGTGACAGGAGAGGGCAGTTGTAGGCCTGCTGAAATGGACACTCACTTGGATGCTGAGTGAGGCTCTGGAGCACTGTTTAAATACAAAGAGCCACCTGGCTGAAGCTGTGATGACAGCAATCAGTAAGTGTCCGTGTGTTTTTTTTCAAATGTGTGTGTGTGATGCGAATAGTAAAGGTCAGATAGTTGCTTGATTGTGTGGGTGGATTGATTGATTGTCATGCTTCATCAAATGTGAAGGCCTCGTTGCTGAATATGTGCGTCTGTACACTGGAGGACTTGACATTTAAAAACATCCCCAATTATTTTGTAATATCACCTTTTGTAATATCAGCATTGCCCACTCAAGACACTTTGATTCAACTTCACCACCACCAGACACAGAGAAATAATGACAGTGAACAGGACTGTGTGAAATTTGGATGTGTGTGCTCCATCTTTTCTGTTTGCTTAGAAAAACATACATGCCTTCGGTGTCCTCAGTGGTAGATATGGCTGCACCATTTATTAGTTTATGTAGAGCCCAAGGATGGTAACGCTTTCTGTAACAATGGAGTTTTTACCATAGCTGACTGTAATCATGGAGCGTTGGACAGCACCGTGTTGAAAGATGGAGCCTCAGCCACCACTGCCTAATGCATTTTGGTCATGACTGTCCCATTCGAAGGACATCAGCTGCCACCTGATGAAGATTAGGTCAACCCTGTCTCTGTTGAACAAGCCTTGGTCACCATCTCAACTAAAGCTCAAAACAAATGTAAAAGTAAGAGATAAAGCCAAACTCTGTATGTAAAAGTATATTACTTCTGCTTAGTTTTCGGCTTATTTTTCCTTAATTTGCAGAGATCATGTCTAAAAAGATGATCTGCCTTCTCCACTCCAGGTCGGTGAGGACCCTTTGTTGCTGTGTTCATGATGAGTGATGCAGCATGAAAAACCCGAGGACTTGAACATCAACATCAAATGAACAGTATTTGTAGAAGTAGCAGAAGTAGTAGTAGCAGTAGTAGTAATCGGCTACCATTAAATTTCCTTCCAACTTCTTTGATGGAGGTAATTACCGTTAGTCCGGAAAACACACTAAATATTGAACAGTTGCTGTAAGAGAAGTTGTAAAACCTTTGACAGCTTCCATGTTTAAAAAAAGGCATTAAAATGTAACTGGAGTAACTGGGGGCAAGTTTCTGGATTTGTGCTCAGAATAAGAAAGATGCTTTCATTAATGTCACAGAAAGAGCAAACCCAGGAGACCTCCTGACAAGAGAGACTAGAGCAGTATCACTTTGAAGTGCAAAATGAATCAGTCATATGTCAAGAGCAGAGTTTATGCATTGGTTACTCACATCCGCCATTACTGCACTGCACACCCCCCGCAGGTTTTCCACCAGAACATCTTTTTTAAATCAGTGACATGTCTCACAAAGCGATTTAGTTTCTATAGATTGAAAAGATTTTGGAAAATGTATTGCCAAAGTAAATAAACTGAGTTGATTCTCATTAGTTTCAAATAGAGGGGACTTGTATTAGTTTTAAGATCTTTGACTAGAGGCACAGACTGAGGAATTCACCTGTTCTCCTTAATTTAGATTGCTGTTGCTGATTGCTGATAAGATACAACTATATATCTTGCAGCTTACTGGATTTTATCATCTCACAGTAAATTCTCAAAGTAAATTAAAAAATAGTTTTTAATAAAAGAAAAGCCATAAGCTACCAGTTGAGATATGGTCGTGTTTGACCTTTTTCAAGTCTCTGTGAGTTATGATATTTTGACATTTCCTTCTTCTGCCCAGCTTTATTCAATTTCACCTGGCTGTCAACTTTCCGACATTTCTTCCACTCTTAGTGTTTCATACTTGGGGTGGAAATGAGCCTCACATGCTTCTGACCTCCTGGCACCTGGATCCTCCATCTGAGGTCTGGTTCAGCAAGGGCTTTGGGGTCAGCACAGCCATGACATGGCAATAAATCCATATTTTTTTCAGCCCTTCAAAATTTAAGACCGTACAAATGCAATGATAATAGGAAATGGACTTTTGGATTAGGGTCCAGGGATTTGGTAGCTAGTTAGGTTTGACAGCCTGGGTTATTACCCCCTGTGGATAACCTCTGCACAGCAAGATGGAATTTGGTTTTGAACGAGTCATCTAAACTGTAGTACTTATATTTTGGGGTACATTAAATCCTTGTCAGTGTTGTAATCCGCTACAAGTGCTTTAGCACTTGATCCCTGTCAACCTTACACATCTGCTTGCAGCAAAGATACATATTCCAGCCTCTGTTCCAGGGTTGAATCATAGAAAAACATCTATACTCAACAATGACGCTCTTCATGAGTTTTCAGTCGTGGGACAGTCTCAAAGTCAAAACAGACAATCCCACCCAAAACTTCCCCTCTCCCATATGTGCACCTCAGATTGAGCCTGAAATTGTTTAACTGTTTGATATGATTGCGTTATATAGCTGAGACCCACTGTTGGCAAAAAAGTATTTTAAGAATATATTGGTTCTGGCTTACTTGGACTGTGATGAAAGCTATTTTGGTGCGTTGGATTTTTTACTTCAAAATTACATGTTGAGAGTTTCTCCTGGCTTTGTCAAGATGTTGCTCCTGTAGTCATTTCCTGGACTAATTTTTGTTGACCTATCTAATTCAATTGAGGGATTCCATGTACTTGATGGGTGAATTATTTGGTTTGTGAACCACTGTATGCCCCACAGGCATTGCAGTAAAATGTGTTCGTTATCGAATTGCTTGGTTAAGCAAGATCAAACGGTGGGAACAGGACAACCACATTCAGGACAAATGGGAAAGAACAGGAGTCTTTCTCTGCAGGTTCTTTGTTTCCTCAGAGCATCAAAACAGCGTGCCTGGGAATCCCATGTCAGAGGTAGAAAAACAACTGTAAGGAGAGTAGAAAATGCAATTAGATGGTGAAATACAGATGTAGTCATCAGCAGAGGGCTAATACCCTGCTGTCTACAGCATCTTAAGAGGAGGTATAAAGGAGTCTGTGTTAATGCTCAATGGAGCAATGTTTCAGAAGAAATGGGCAAATGATTGGAAGGTCACTGGGTCGAATCCCTGTCTTGGTTCTGAAAATCTGACGGAATTATGCTACTGCAGCTACAACTATTGTCAATTTTCCCTTGTGTAAAGCTCTGAACCCCACAGCTCAAGTTGAGCTTCTGAGTGGCCGACAGTGTATTAGAGTGTAGCTCCCAGGTGTGTGTGTGCGTGTGTGTGTGTGAGAATGTTTTACTCCTCCTTCCCCATGCAACTAATTGGCCAGACTGTGGCAATAAATTAGAGTGTGTTCTCATTCAGCCTTTCCTGGTTAGACAGGACTTAATAAATTACTGTGACAAATGACAATAATAAATGAATTTGAATTTAAGAAATGACAAAGGGGATGTTGTTGGTGCACTGTATATATTTTGAAGGTACATTTCAGATATATTGATCTTCATAAATTATTAGGGCTGCCAAATATCTTAAATCACAGTGTGTGGTATTACATTTTTACAAAACCAAGCATTCCATTGTTAAAGTCACCAGACTTTTAGAAGTGCCCATTTGTTTAGTGACTTAATGTCTTCATGTTGATGAAAGTTCAGCCAGAAAGCGTGCCTGCAGGAACTGTTATTTCACGCATGGGGAACAATCAGCTGTGCTGCCTCATTAGGACCTGTTACTGGAGTGCTTAGCTCTTGCAGTTGGGCCGAGCTGTGTTGACCACTGGGTTACAGAGGAAGCAGGAGTGGCACAGCTATGCAAAGCCTTTTCCGGTTCATAAATGCCAGGTTTATTTTTGAAGTTCTGGCCTGGTGCGCTCCACTTCCTAAAATACCTTCCCTGCAAAACAAAATGGCGGGTGTGCAAAGCCTGTCACAACTCTGATGGCTACAGGAATGGGCTGGTCAGGCCTGATGCCCTGGGATGTAGGAGCAGGATGGTCATCAGGGCATAGAGGTTCAGCCACATGTGGCTTGGGTAGAGTCATCATGTCAACAGAGGGCCATGTTTCTTCCCTTTGGGCAATGGAAAAGAAAAGGGTTATTTATGATATGGGTCTTTTCCATGCCACAATGTGCTACACTACTCAGCACTGATATATGACTGAAATAGCATTTCAGCAATGAAATTGAGCAAAGCAACATTTTGCTAAATACATTAACATTGACATTTAACTTTTTACGGCTTTTTGTTATTTTGTGATTTTACTACAAGCTTTCTGTCTGAATTTCTGTTACTTCCACATTAAAAAACATAGATTATTCACTTTTCTTTCTCCTTTTGGGGCAACTTTTAATGATGATGTTAGGTATTTTTGTATTTACTTCTTCTGCAACAATGCCAGTAGCACTATTGGGTCTGGGTAGAGATACTGGGTGGTTTTCAAAGGGCTCATTTCCACAGCTGAGGCCACTTTACCATGCCTGTTTTCACCACAGCACACCACAGGCCCCTCTGTGAGGTTGCTACGCTTCCGCTGTGTGCTTCTCAGGCCCTCCTCACGATAACACTGCAGCCAACGCTGCCAGGGGATCAAAGATCACCCCACGCCTAACAAACAGCTAGACACTTAGCTTATCAGAAACATCTGGGAGTGGTTGGGTGCAGCTGTTGGTGTGTGCCCACACCCCTCAAACCATCAGGACTCAGGCCAGATGTGGAGATCATCTCACGTAAGGTACAGATGTTTCTGTTCCTCAGAAGCACCACAAGGAAAAGTAGGATGCTTTCTGAAGTCCCATTAAATTTAGACTGTTTGTGCTACACCCAGATCGGGTTTGGTGCCTTGGGATATGCCACTGGCTTGTGGGTTGTCACTATTCAGCAAACTGATTGAAAACAGTGCTTTTTGCCAAATACTTGTGGAAAACATAGCAAAAAATATGTTGTCTTTCCAAATGAGTGAGTGTGAACCACTAAATATGATATAATCTGACCCTGCCGATAATACAGCAGTGACACCCATTATATTGCAGCTTCCAGTATGGAGCCTATATTTGGTGTTTGCTGAAGTAAGCCTGTGTTTATAACAGGGCACTCTTCATGATGTCCCATAACCTCTGGGTGTTAGGCAGCTGTTCCAGTAGAGGATGGCTTTGACCATGCATACTGTGACAAGCAGCAATCTCTGTTTATTTCCTTCACCAGTCCTCAGTTTGACAGTGCTGAGGTTAAATGTTGACATAAGTAATTTATATGCAGGATTTCAAATTAATACTAGTCAATGTATTTGGTGCAATTCTAGTGTTTCTAGTGTTAGGGCTTGGGGTTATTTTTTACCAAGGCAAGTTTTTTTTCTGTAGTTCATGGCAGTTGTTGATCAAACTAAACTTTGTCACTATTGCGTTGTCATCAAATAAACTTGTTTTGCATACTGCAGTATTTTATGAAACATCAAATGCAAATGAACAATATCATCAAGCAATGAATCCATTGGAGGATACATCTAAAATCTCCAAACACACTGAAGATGAAAACACTTTTGTGTGTCACTGTCCAGTCTTGTGGTGATACATTAGGGTCCACCAAGGGGATGTAAAGTTAATGATACTCGTGAAGATACCTATAGAGTGATTGCAGAGTTGACATATTAATGCACTGAATATGATGTTAATACCAGACCTGAGATGGTCTGGAGAGAGTCTTCCGCTCCTGCAGGCTCCCTGTGGTGATTAGAAAAACACTTTGGTGGATATTACACCGTGTTATTCTTTCCCTTCTGCTGTCTCTGCCTGTTCCCTCTCTCTGCACACCATTAAAACAACATCTCAGGCCCAGGGTCACTGAGCACGACATCGGAAGCAAAGTTTAGTGAAGTACCCTTACGGTGACCCCTCTTCCCCCCATTCTCATGAATGAAATGGTTTTGTTCTGTACATCAAAGAGAGGTTTTCTGTTTACATTGGCTTTTACTTTCTGTATATCTCTTCCTCAAGTTTTCCCCTGTAGTATAAGCATGGTGAGGTAAAGACTTCTTATGTGATTGGTGGGTCATGATAACATCAATACCACAATGCCCTAGATAGGCATTTGTTTTCAGTCTCAAATTTAGATGGTCTCGCATTCTTGAACCCACAGTCCCACATCTACCCTGCCATTGCTGAGTATACATCATCAGTCTGTCTTCAGGCTGCCTGGTGGTCTTCAAAAGAGGCCTAATATGGACCGTATAGCCGTGCTCCGACCAATACAACCTTTCAATCTGAGGGAATGGTTAGCTGTCACAAGATAACATTTTAAGGCCTTTGTTGAACCTTGCCCTTATTAATCCAGTGAAGTCCTGAAGTCTAACTTTTCAGTCCAGATTTAAGGCAGTGCTATCTTTTGGGCCACCAGTGGCAGATAAGGAGGAGAATTAATAGAGTTCTTTAACACCAGTCCGCAGACGTGATGTAGCAGCACCTCTTGACATTGATAAATCTCCCCAGACCTTTTCTGCGAGAGCACAATGTTTTGATTATGAAGCAATGTCTTTATCTAGTAGAGGGTACAGAGGAAATAATCCTTGGAATGTGGGCCAAACTTTTTAATTACTTTCCAGTTGTTGTTTCTTCTTTCCATGCCAACTAGAAATGGACCTGGGATACATAGTACGTAGTAATTAACTGATAAAAGAAACTGTATATTTTTGTTATAAACATTGAATGCATTTACTCCATTTAGCATTCATACATTATATGAGTCAAATATTGGCTGCTCTGTCTTTTCATATTAGTCAAGTCGCTTGCATTAATCACGAAATGTAATTTAAATTTAAAATAAAATAAATATGCAGCTGACAATGTAAACATACTTGGCTATGCGGATCATAAGACAACATGTTTATATATTTATTTTCATGATTTTCTGGGAATGTAAAGTGATTGTATGGAAAGCTCACTGAGTGCCAGTCAGTATACAGGTCAGGTTATTTCTTCATTTATTTAATAGATGAGTGTAGATTTAAACTTTAAATTTAGTAAACAAATTCATCTTCAAATCTTTGAGTTTTCAGAGTTTTTGGTCTATATTTCAGAATCCTTAGCCCTATAGAGACATCTTATATACACTAAATGATTCTTGGCATTGTGTCAATCTCACATTAGGTTAGTGTTGAATTCTGACATTAATATACTCTACCTTGTCCCCCCTCCTGTTTGTTAGTCATACCATGGTAACGATTTGAAGTCTGATGAGTGTTCAGTTTGAGATTGGGATCTCTGCTGTTGATGATGTTGTCAACCTTTTGGCCTGCACAGTGATCTCCAAAGTGCACTGAAACAATTGACTGGTGATTGTGATGCATTTAGGATGAGAGTCAGTACCACCAAATTCAAGACAATGGCTCTCTCCTGGAAACATGGCCTGCCACACTCAGGTGTGGAGTGAGCAGCTGTTCAAAGAGGAAGTGTATTGGGGTCTTAAGGTTGAGCTTAAAAAGGATTGTGACATTGTGACTGGTTGCAGCACTGGACTTTGGTGGCAAAGACAGAACTGAGCCTCAAAGCAAAGCTCTTCACTTACTAGTCAATCTCCATTCTCTCACCCCATCACACACAGTTGTGAGCTGTGGGTAGTAACCAACAGAGATGATAAGAGATGAGATTGTGGTTGGAAGCATCTTAAATGAGGTCTCTTTGCACGGTGGCCATGATCGCTCTCCATGACAGTGATCCTCCAAGATCTCTGAGCCAAGCCATTGCTCTTCTGTAATGAGAGGAGCCTGTTGAGGTGGTTTGGGCACCTCAACTGGCTTCCTCCCTTTCTGTGGTATACTGGGCATGTTCAGCTACAAGAAAACCTTTTTTACTTTTCTACATTTCTCTACCTATTTAATTCTCCATAGGGTGCTGGGGGCATGGGGGCTGGAGCCTATCACAGCATATGTTGTACAGGTTACTTGTCCATTACAGGGCCATTGCAGGCACACACAATCATTCACATTTATACCAATGGGCAATTTATGGGCTCCTGAATTGATTTTTTGAAAAGTTTTTTTCAGCCCTAGATTCTGTAGCGCTCTATGACCTTGTTGTCATGCAGAAGCCATAGGCTGTCTCCAATCTGGAGCTCCTCTCACACATACTTTGATCTTACGACTACTTTATCTCTTTTACGACAGCCTCACCATTTGTTAATTACTTGGCTGCAGGCGTTGGCTGCAGGTTCTTGAATTGAGTCATAGAATAAAACGACTCCTTCTGCCTGAGGCTGAGGATTTGGGTTCAAAACCTCAGCGGGATCATCAAAGGGCAAATAAGGGATGTGGTTATTTGCTGTATCTGAGGTTATAAAATGATTTCTCCCACCATTTAAATGATTATATATGTTTCCGTAATATCTGATCTAAAACCTTGCCTGTGTATTTTTAGTCGTGGGTTCACCAGCTGGTTTATGGAGTGCTACTGATTATACTATTTGTGCAGACCAAAGCACATATGGCTTTGACAGTATCATCACAGCTCTCTTCATGCACATCTGTGCATGACTAATACTGAAACATTACATGCTGATGTGGGATCTTCCCATGGGCCATGTATTTACTAGATTTATTCCCCATCACCTTTATATCCCATCTCTACTCTTGAGTGTGCTAAGATTTGCTGTAGCTTTACTATTTTGCCTCGTTCCTTAACTCCTAACAATCATCTATCATGTTTCCCAAGATGGGTTTATTTTACACAATAGGCTGTGTTGCACACTACAGCAATATGATTCACATTTCACTTGGGTTATTTCAGGTCAGAGATTATGACTGACCACCTGTCCAGGCTTCAGAGAATGGATGTACTTTGCTAGAGCTGTCAGCTGTTGTTTTTTGATATCACCATATTTCTTAGATTCTCGCAGTATAAATATCAACTGAACTCAGATGCTATTATTCCTAAATTCTGCAGCTGAGCCTGGCTAATGCAAAATGGAATGCTTCAACATTGGAAGACCACATACAAGAGTGACATTGTGGCCCAGTAGGAGTCATTTATTTGTATAGGATTTATTGAACATAAATGTTTACCATTTAGAGCGTGTAACCGCCAGAGAGGAAGCCATCTTAATGCATTTTTCATAACACTTAGTAAATATTTCCCGTAAGTTCTTCATGCCGTTGAATGTTTGCTTTTGTAATGCCCTTAGATGGAATAAAATAAGAGCCCATCGCTGTGATTTATTATTAGAGGTAATCTGAGCGATACTTAGATTGAAGATGTGATAACAACGTGACATTGACCATACACAGTTTACAATACTCTGTATGAAATGACTATGACAGTTTTAAAGAAATTTGAATTACTGCAAATTCATGCCAGTCTCAGGATGAACAGACACAAGTGTATCGAGCCATGGCGTAGGATGTTGACTCTAGCAGGCTGCTGTGAGTTTAGAAAACCCTGAGGGTAAATGTAGCTCTTCAAGCTGACAGGTTTTGAACAGACTCCTCCCCTCTCCATCATCTCAAGAAGGAGCTGTTGAAGGATGGCCTTTTCTTAATTGTCCAAGAAAGCATGTATTTCCGGCACACATTTCCTCAGAAAAATGCACAGATACACTTGACCTCTTATCCCATATTCCCATTGAGCTTCTAGTCAAAGTTAATGATGACAACGGCACTTCCTTCTTCAGCTGTGCACCTGGTAGAGAGTCTTTGGCTGCCAGGAACCACACAGTTCTTGGGAACGGATCCAGCCTCTGCTTTGATAGTCACTTCATATTCAATCATCGGTACAGTCATTACACAGAATCCTCATTAAAATTGTCAGTCATTTCTGCAAGACTCTCTGGATTTGAAGCTAAAATTGGTTTGATTATGGTAGCAAGCCATAACATCATGATATTGATATCTTATCTCATCATGCACTAATAGGAAAGCAGTCTGCAAAAGAACAATTCTCTCCATGTGGTGGAACTTCAATGTGAATTTTACACAAATTGTTGCTATCTACAACACTATTATGTACTCAGTGATGGGCTTTGTTAAGCTTCATTATTCATGAGTTGTTATATGAATTATGACACCACTTTCATTTCCTCCAAAAAATCTCTTTTTAAAAACAAGCTTCGCCCAAACAAAACACTTGTTAACTTTAGTGACATTGATTCAAGTGTAAATCAAATCATAGACAAGAAAGCAAACTTTGAAATATAGAAATAGCAGCTACTTGCTATTTCTACGACCCTTTTATCAGCTGATGTGATAGCATCCCATGGTGCAATGTGACACCACTCTCCACAAGAAGACATCCAGTGCATTCAGAAACCAGATTTAAAAATAAACAAAAAAGCATCTCTCTCTCTCTCTCTCTCTCTCTCTCTCTCTCTCTCATACACACACACACACACACGCACACACCCACACACGCACACACACACACACACACACACACTCGCACACACATTATATTTGCATTACTAGAAACCAGGAAACAGCTCGAGGTAAATCCTCTCTTGCTGGTGTTGTGATGCTGTAGTTGTTCCATTTGGTGCGTTGAAGGAGTTAAAGATAAAGGATGTGGCTTGTCTTGCTTTTCACAGGGGTAAAGTGTATCCTTCCTTTCTAGACACTTTGGAGTGTTTTGTCTGAACTCATCTGAACATCATCTGTATCTCTACTCCAGGATGTGAGGCAGCTAGGAGCCAAACATTGCAGCTTTATGGGACAGGCCTCCTAGGGTACTTTGGTTGGAGTTCTATATATCCAGCACTGAGCGTGCTTTACACAACAGTTAAATTTTAACTGAAGTAAAACTTCACAACAATCAAAACT
>OMLF01056962.1:28524-46343 GCA_900302615.1 Holocentrus rufus | reverse complement strand
AACCTGTTCTCCTCTGTCTGTGTGAGTGTGTGTGTCTCCAGCTTTTAGGTTGGTGGCCTGACCCTGCTTCCTGCCCTGCCGTCCCCAGTCCTGCTCCCTCTTCATGGCGCTGCGTCTCCTGCACTTTCCCAGCCATTAGTCTTTAACATGCCTCTCTTAGCCTTTCCTTTTTTGGCTACTTCCCTAATGTTTGCTTTTCCCTCCCCATCCTTTGTATGCATGTTTATATGTCTGAGAGTGAGTGAGTCTGTCTACCTCCCAGGTATACTAACCCCCCCACCAGCATCACCCATCTCCTCCACCTCCATCCCACCTCCACCCCATCCTTGCTGCTGCTGCGGCTTCGCGACTGGTCATCATCCCTGACTCCGTCCGTCGAGGCTTGCTGCTGCTCCTTCCTTGTTGTTTATTGTTTTTTGATTTATTGTATAATCGCCCACTTGGTCGGCACCTGTTGCACTCCTGGCTGGCCAGGAAGGGGCCCCCTCTCTCCGTGGTCCTTCCCAAGATTTCTTCCCTTTTTCCCTTACTGTGGGTTTTTTGGGGAGTTTTTTCTTGCCCGATATGAGGGTTAAGTCAGGGGGTGTCGTCCTATTCTGTTTCTTGTAAACTGTGGGCCTGTAAAGTCCTTTGAGACTGTGTACAGTGATTTGGGGCTCTAAATAAATACGAACTTGAACTTACGAACTTGTAAATCCCTGGTAATAGTTTTAAATTGAGTTTTAAAATATGTAACTCACCGTAGACATTCACTTCCGAAACCAATGTGACATACACTCTGATTCTTGTATACCCATTCATTTTTAGTTTCTTTAATTTTGATGCATTTTACTTTCTTTGTGTCTGCAGATTGTTTTCTTAATGTATTTCTTTTGGGTATTTATGCTTGATATTTTCAACTGTATGTACTATTTTTTGGTGTATTTGTCTCCATGGACCCCAAGAAGACTAGTATCAATTTGCAGAAGCTAATGGGGAATCCAATAAACAATGAACCTGCACTACTATCTATCCACTTATCTAGGTCAAGGTCATGGTGGGAACTAGGAAAGCAAAAAGCCTAGATATTCTTTTCCTCTTCAACTTCTTCCAGTTACTCCACAGGAATCCCGTAGCTGTCATCAGCTGTCATTTGCCATAAAACAGTTGGTGAAACACTGGAAAAGAAAAACAGATGACACAAAATTCATTCTAAAACATAGGAAACCCAGTAATTATACTTCTCAGAATAAAAAAAGGTTAATACATTATTGAAGAGCTGATGCCCTTGGAGTGAGGAGCAACTAATTAGCTTGTCATCATTAGTGGAAGTGGTCAGTGTGTGACAGTTGTGAACCAATTGATTGCACCCACCGATTTGGTCGACAATCCCTCGAGGTTAATCATCGACAGGATGGAAGGGTCAGCCACTCCATGGCTCAAGGCATCCGGGGTCAGTCGATAACGCTTCATCTGAAACTCAGTACGAATTTGTCTTGAGAGCCACCACTCCTCAAACGCCAATACCCAACAACATATGAAGGGATTAGAAACAGGGATGGCCTTGGAGAATGAGGAATGCATCAGATTGAGGTGGGCAACTAGATATCTAAACATTCACTAACCCTAGTGATACATGGGAATACTGTTGAGATAGTCACTAGTTTTAAATATCGTGTAACAGTTCTAGACAGCTATCTAAGCTTCGACAAAAACTGATTTTATCTATAAAAAATGCTGGCAGAGGAAACATTTCATAAGCGTATTATGTAATTTCAAGGAAACCTAAAGTATTGAAGTGATTTACAGCTGTCTGTTTTGGTAATGTAAACTGTAAAGAAAGAACAAAACTGACAAGAGTGGTCAAGCCCAACTCCCAAAACCCAACCCAAGTCCCATACCTTGAGACAGGCAGAAAAAAAACGTACAAAATTTCATCCACTTTGCACTTTGAAAGGCTTCCATAAAAGTCATGAAATCAAATCTGTACAGAAAGTCTTTTGTACCAAATGTAATTACTTTTTGTACCTCTTAAAATGAGGACCCTGACTGGCTTTACTGGACTTAATGACATTTTTACTGATTCATGGGTTCTTTATGTATTTAATTTGATTTATTTGCACATTGAATTCTGTAGTTTGTGTGGTGACCCTTGATGTCTGTATCTCTGTTTTGCGTGCCCTTCATGTGTATATGCCAGGTGAAAATTTCCATTTGTGGACAATAAAGTTCCATGCTATTCTATTCTGTTTTGTATATGTAAAATAAGACAAGAACACAAGTCAGATTGTGCTTTGGATAGGATGACCACATGTCCACCGGCTAGTCTATTTTACATGTTTCCATTTTCAAGTAGCTGGTCAATATCTCTGATCATTATTGACCTTCACATCTGCAGTGTTTTTACCCCCTCTGCCTTGCCTACTTCTTCCTTTCTCTTCCCAATAAATCCATTCACTGGAAGCTATGTCTTGGATTTAATTTTTATGGCTTTTTCCATTGTCATATTGACATGGTGTATACAAAGTGTTCGCCATTCACCAGCCAAGGACCGGCATACAAAGGTGCGATGGAGGGAAAAAAAAATCCCTTCAGTGTCACCATTGATCGTGTGAATACAAGCCTTGGCATGACATTATTTTCCTTATTTATTCCACTGAACAACAAAAGGCAGAATTTGAGTGACAGCTCCATCATCCATTATGTGTATTGTGAAATATGGTTCTCTGGAAGTGAGGTTGCAATGCATGCTGTATTCAGAGTCCCACATAACCGTATTTCTATCAAATCATGCATCACTCTCAGGAATTTATTTACTATAAAGTTCATCCATTAATCGGCTAAGTCAGTGGTTTTTAAAGCGGGGCCTTTTTAATGGGGGGATCTGGGGCTTAATGAAAGGTGGCTTAGGGGTCTGGAACATGAAAAGTCAGAAAACCCCTGAGCTATTGACTGTGATATATCTCTGGTACATCATTGGCCATCATTTTCTGGACACTTCAAACTGTGGCGCTATTATAGCAGTGTCACTTTTGCTATTAAGTGGTTCTAGCATAAATTGGCATAAGTGGTTCTCAATCTGGGGTCCTGACATTTTTCAGCTTCCAGGCTTTGTCTTAGTTCATATTGCATAAACAGAGAGCAAAAATCCTTGACCAGTGCTTTGCAATTTGGAGTGAATCTGTATGTGTCCGTTTGTCACACAGTGTTAACATTTCCACTGAATTTGGTGGGAAGGTTGGGCATGGGCCAGAGAAGTCCCTAACTCTTCACGCCCCTTGGCCAAAAGGGGGTGTGACAGTGGGCGTGGCATATCACAAAAAGGTTTATGGTAAATGGACTATGTTTCCAGCCTACCAACCACTCAGCACTTCACAAGTGCTGACTGGAAGGTGTCTCACAAGGCCTCACATTCACCCATTTACACACACTGATGACAGAGGCTGCCAATGCAAGGTACCAACCTGCCCATGAGGTGTGGTTAGGTTTTTAGTGTCTTGCTCAAGGACACTTCAACACGCTCTTTAGAGGAACCGGGGATCGAACCAGGAGCTTTTCGGTTAGTGAACAACCCGCTCCATCTCCTGAACCACGCCACCACCATAACATCTGGAAGGATTCACACGTCATCACAAAACTTGAAGACCTGATTAACTTTTCAGTGAAAAGGGGGTGTGGCTTACTACAAAAAGTCATATAGCTTCCCAACAGATTAGGACATTAACACTACAAAAATTATTTGATGCAAGTTTTGTCCACATAAACTACTCACACTGATCAGACCACGTGCACTTCAGTTTGTTTGTTGTTATTTCTCCACAGGCGGCCTTGTGTTGTGTCTTCTGACTCAGCGTGTAGCTGACAAGTTGGTGGACACATGGCCATGCCAACGTTGTGCTCTTTACTTCAGATTCTGGACCAGAGGTATTAGACCTACTGAGTTTCATTCCTTTATTTGTTCATCTCTTGTTAAGTGAATGAAGAGCTCTGTACCAACAATAGATCTTTTAGATTCAGCTGCCTCACATGGTACTGATCAAAGTGCAGGGAGGAATGGATCATTGGTGGGGAAGAATTTTAGTTGTTTACTTTTTACTATGACTATTGACTATTAAATGTTAAATTATTTTGATAAAATGACTAAAGTTCAAAGTGACTAAAATGATTATAACAGTTATTGTTATCATTGTTATTATTATTATTATTAGTAGTAGTAGTAGTAGTAGTAGTAGTTGTAATAGTAGTGGTATTGTCATTGGTGTTAGTATTTAAAATTATATACCTGCTTTTGAAACATAGTGTATATTGTAGATGCTAAATACTGTATGTATGCTGTATATATGACAATTATCTGTCTGACTGTTATAGTCCTCACAATTTTTTCTATTGTATTGTATTCCTTCATTGTTATAGGTAGATAGATAGATAGATAGATAGATAGATAGATAGATAGATAGATAGATAGGTATACAACTCTTACTCTTTCTCTTTTGTTTTTCATTGCCTCTTTTGTATTTGTGAGCTTATACTAAAGTTTTCTTTGTCCCTGCTGATTCATATTAGTTTTACTGGTCCAGGAACCTAAATTCCCCATGGGGATCAATAAAGTTTCATCTTTTCTATTACAGCAGTGCTTACTATAATAACTCCCAGACATGCTACTCTTTGTATTTACTAACTATTTTTATGTAATATCTTTTTTTATGTTAACATACTTTTTAACATAATTTTTAGGTTGTTCACCAAGTTATGCATCTATCTATCAATCGATCAATCTATCTATCTATCTACAGTATGGAGTGATATATATGATATATGTAGGCATTTTTTCTATATTCAACCATGGTGTAGCTATTAATTTCCCAGTTTCCTTTTTCTTATTCTGACCAATTCCAGGTAGAACTGTTAAGGTTTTAAATAGTCTTAAATGTGATTTTCTGAACAGTGAGAGAGATTGTGTGTATTTTTTTTTTATTATTTATTTATTTATTTTTATTTACTTATTTACTTACTTACTTATTATTATAATTTAACTGGCCTTGAACACACTTCCATGTAGCATTAGAAAAGGCCTTGAAAGTCTTGAATGTGGGCCTGTGAGTCCGGCAGATCCTCTGTGTAACCTGACGTGTTAATGACTGGTCACTAGGTAGCGCTGTTCTACTGCACACTGTGTCATCTCTCTGCAATAGAAGGCTGTTTACACACCATTGGTTTAGCACTGCAAAATGCAATTAACCTGAAGCTATGAAAGGAGGGGTCTGCGTGTCTTTATTTATGTGACTGATGAAAGTAAAAACCTGGATAGATAATAATAATGCTCTAATATTTTGGAAACATTACTTGATATAACCAGCTGTGTAAAAAAAAAAAAGCATGTTTCTCTAAAACTATCATAGGTATCACAGGTTAATTTTTTTTTTCTATTGGCTGTTAGCCTGTTAATAGACTGGAGGTCAGAGTTTAGTTTACTTTTTTGAATTAAAAAATCTTTTTTTTTTCTTTTTACTTAAGGGGAAATTTATGGGAAAATCAGACTTCAAGGGTTTGTGCAATCTTAGCCAGGTCTACAATACTGCTGACGGAAGCTCATCCGTGCCCAAGGGGATGTTTCTATAACGGATAACACTGTCATTGTACTGCAACTTCAAAGTTACTTAAGTGGAAATCAGATCAACCAGCAGATACAGAATATATGTGACATTGTCCTAAAATATGGAAAACAAAGGTTGAAGCTATTTTTCATGTTGCCAGTATAGCAATATTTTTAAGAATGCTTAATAAGTATCATTTACATAAAGTATTTAGACAGTATTTAAGATTCTGCTAAATTAAATCCATTATTATGCATAAGCCTACAAATGATGGGCAAATGATCTACAGAATAGATCATTTGCACAACACATCTTTTCCTGTTAGCACCTTTTTGTGAAGTATACTGTGCAACTTTCACACATTATTTCTTCAAAACTTTGTTAAATTTGTGCTAAAACACTCCAAAACATTACAAGCTTCTTGAAATGCTGAACGTAGGACATTCGTCTGTGTTGTCTGCATGAGTTGTGGGACTCATGCAGACAAAATGATGACAAGTCAATATGCTGTAACAGATGTAATCACTGATCCATGGGTTTGCTTCTCATTAAGTAGTTTGTGCAAACAAATGTTGATTATTTGGCAACAAAATGTGCCATTTTCATATCAAAACTTAAGAATTAGCTTCTGTTGTCAGTTGAAGTGGAAACCAAGGCTCTCTTCATTTTTATCATTCTTTATTTCTTTTGCACAAGAAAGGTTTATTTATTAAAATATAAAGTTGTAAATGCAAAATTATGTCAGATAGGAATTAAATGCAAAGACCCGTAGTAGAAAATTATCACAATATAGCATAAGCTATAAAACTAAATTACAAAGATCTTTTCAAATATCTTCTGTAGGAGTTTAGGAAGAATATTTTTTACCAAATGAGAATAATTTGTGGTATATATTTGGTACCTCTAAATCTTATTAAGAATTTATCTCTGGTAATTTTGGGGAGATGATGATAAAAATAGTCAAAGTCACAGGGTATAGTCAAAGTTTCCGACCAATGCTCGTACATAATGGCCATATCAATGAATTGGTAAGAGACACGCATATGGTTGCTATTAAACACTGATATAAAGTCATGTATGACTTTTTTTAATAGTGACCTTTGACGTTCAGTGACTTTGAAGTGACGTTGAACTGATGGAACAATTTTGCACGCATTATTGGTCCAATAGCAGTTTACTGTCAAACATGCAGGGCACAGGTGTTGTACTCTCTGAATGCTCCTTTTAGTATTTGTTGATAAGGATCCTCATTGGCTGATGCTTCAGCAGCAGGACCTTGCATCCACTATTTGTACTTTCAGGTCTACACTTTTTTTGCAACTTCCAGAAAATGTCATATTAATCTATTCCTACTTTTGACCATCTCAAAGACCCATGGTCCTTACTCCAGTTTGAAAACCACTATTACAGCCTTTGCAGATGAGGCTATCAGATTTTTGTTTTCCGGCTGTCAACCTCAGGCTACAGATGGAGGTTCAGGCTCAGGTTGAGGTTCAGAAGTCTGGCCTTGTCTGGTGGATAATCTCTGAGAAAGCTGAGAACAACGCAACAGAAGTTCCTACAAGACTTTGCGTGTCAGAGGACAGCTATCCTTTTTCTCCCTGTCTGTGCTGTACATGGGCTGAAACAACAGGGTTCATGTTTCCCTGCCCTCTCAGGTCATGATAGTGCTAATGGAAATAAATGTAACAGGGTCCACGAAAGATCAAACTGGCCTAAAGCTCTCCATCCTGCTTAAGGGAAAGTAGACCTTGCTTTATTTTAACTGTCCATAGATCTTAGTCAGTCAGTATAATGTCTATGATTTAACTTTTCAAAAGTTGCAAAATATTACACTATTCAAATTTGCCAGGTTCCTCACATGAGCTCATGTCTGGGTAATCATGATTTGAATAATAGCTAGTTAAAAAATAAATAAATAGATTGATAAAAAAAATAGCAATATTTGAAATACATGGTTTTGGTTTAGTCCATTAAATCCGTATTCTCAACAGTTTCCAGGGGATCTTCAGCAAAATAAATGAATACTTAATGAGTGATTATTTTAACTTCATGCTCTTTTCTCACCTCTTTGGGTCTATTTGCCAATGTTAAAGTATGGCATTTAAACAATTCAATACATAACACAAACCAAGTTATCTTTTCATATCAAGGTCCCAAGGGCAAAAATCACTCCAAATGGAGGTCTTAATCACAGTCAACTTAGAGGTCCGAAACCTGAAAAGTTTTAAAATCCCTCTTCTAACCATCAAACATACTCTCTATTTGTTTTAATTTAACATTCGTTTGAGATAGATGTCAATTTAGAGACACCATGGCTTTCGCCCAGGCAGCCCACAGCCTGATAAAGCGGCGTTGGATCGGACTGAGCGCTGGCTGTGCGCTGTGGTTAAACTGTCCCCCTGCCCTCCATATTTCTCCCGGTATTGACGTGTTGTTAGCAGATGGAGCAGGAGGGCTGATCTCTGCCTCCAGAGGTCATTCTTACTACAGTTGCCACTTGTTGCCAAAAGCGTCTCGGGGCTCCACCATTCAACACCAACAAATTTCAACTATTTATTCAGCCACTATCGAGCAGCAGATATCTGGATGTTGAATGCGGAACATTATCAGGTGTAAGTTAGAAAGGAGACGCTTGTGATCCGGCTGATATTTCGGCGCATCTGACGGAGAGAAGCATGGTTGATAACACAAGTATAGCAACTAAATCTGCTTTGGTAAGCGTCCGGCCGTTTATTCTGTTGGATTAAGTTATTTATAATTGAATGCCATGTTATTTTGTCGACTTTATTAACGCAGTTAACAGTTGCCAGCAATGTTACACCTTTATAAACTTCATATTCTAGCGGCTTTCTGCAAAGCCAGCGCTGTTGTACGCACTTGGCGCAAGTTTTTACTGTTTGCTTGACCACTGTAGTATTTTGTAGCCTTTTACTCTACCAAATAGAAGGCACGGGCTTAATGTTAAATTGGGTTAAGTAGTAGAACTGTCAATGTGTTGTAGCCTTATAAAGTGGTAATACATGACTGTCCTCCGTATCCCCTCCGCAGCAAGCCTCTTTCTCCTCCGCCAGCAGCCTTCCCCTCCTGGCTCCCTCCGCCTCCTCCCACAGTCCCTTCCCCGGCTCCCAGTCACACCCGGCCGGCGGCGGCGGCGGCATGAAGCTGGAGGCGGTCATGGAGAACCTGCAGCGGCAACAGGCGGCGCGGCTGGCCCTGGAGGAGAAACTCCGGCAGGCGGAGAAAGAGAAGGACATCCGCTCCATGATGGAGTCCCAGATGCATCAGCAGGCGCTGGCTTTCCGCCACTACCAGGCGGCGGTGCGGGGCGCCCTAGCCGCCGGAGTCGCCAACTCGTCCCACGGGGTGACGCTGCCTCACATGGAGGTGCGCCGGCAGGTAGAGAGGGCCGACGAGGACGGACACACGGCCAGAGCTGGCGGGGACACGGCCGAGCGGGACGAGGAGGGGGACGACATGGAGGAGCAGGGGGTCATGGATGAAGAGGAGGAGGATGAAGACAAGGACATGGAGGGCGGCTTGAGTCACTACCTGCACCGCCAACCGGTGCTCCAGGGAGCCTGCCTGTCTCCCAAAAGCGCCTCGATGCATCTGATGTCCAGAGTGCCGCCGTCGTTCGCCCCTGCTCGGCAGGCTGAGTCCCCAGCGCCGCACCCCCAGTCCCAGCACCACGAGTGGACCTATGAGGAGCAGTTCAAACAGGTACAGCACCAGTATAGTATAGTCAAGCACTGACATACTAAACACTTCACCCCTCTTCACAACATTAAACTCAAATGTTGCCGTTCGGCTTTTGTACGGCACTGATTTTCTCCTAAGGTTTGAGGAGCCACTAAGTCCAAAAACACATTGTGCTATGTGCTATGCTCAGTTTGCTTGATAAAAACATAATTTTAAAAAAGTTTACATCATGGGAAACTTTTAGCTCAGAGCCGTTTCCTATTTCTAGCCTCTAACCTCCACAGGGCCCCCATGATATATAGTTGAACGTTGGCTATGAGGCTCCTAGGAGCCTATGTGGATTACTTAAAAAATATGTTTCCATCATGTTTGTGTTTGAGGCATCTATTCTCAAGAAACCGTTACAGGTGTAACTTTGTTGTCATTTTTAAATTCACATGAGCATACTTAAGGAATTGAAAAAGTTGATTTAATTAAGTTGTAGGTAAGCTGAAACTCTTTAGTGTCTTAACTGTTATCTACAAAATAAGGTTAGATGTGACAGAACATTATGGAATGAAGCTAATAGAAATGAACATTTTGACTCTGCTCTACTTAATGTGTGTGCTGTGCAATGGCACTGAGTGAGAAGTGAGAAGGCATTCCTCTTCCAATAGCTCTTTTGTTCTGTAACAGGCATTACAGTACAGTTAATGATGGTGCCAAAGGTCAGTTTGATTGATACGCAGCCCTCTATATTTCCAATTCCCAGGCTCCACAGAGTATGCAGATCTATATTCTCGGAGCAATTGTGGACGCGGCGTGTCATTCTTTATTTATGATGGATCATTTAAAGACTTCCCTAAATGTGATGTGTACATTAAGGGCTGCATTAGCGCTGCGCATTAAAGCCGGCCGTCTCATGGAAATGCAATTTAAATATGGCTGAAACCAATAGTCTTGATATAGAGACAATTATCTGGAAGATGGACAGAAGAGAGGCTCGGAGAGAGAGCATTTGCGGTGTAATGTGCATCTTTTCTCCGTACAAGGCTGTGGTGTATTTAGGGTTATTCTTCTTATATGTTCCCCTTTTGCAGTCTGGTAGTTTGAGTTTATACTTGATGTTTATAAGTGCACAGGAGATGATGTAATGATCCCATATATCAATTATCAGCACAATTTTCGTAAGTGTTTCACTTACGAAGTGTACGAAGTGTTTCATAAGTATATTTCGTGTGTGTGTGTGTGTGTGTGTGTGTGTGTGTGTGTGTGTTTTCATGTGGAGTGGCTCCAGTTGCATCATTGTAGTCCAGCTGCTGTAGTGGAGTGTCCTGTTTGGGTGACTTAAATAGTAGCCTGGATAGGGGTATGCGAACATACAGCTCCCCCACCCCCTTTTTTTAAGCATTTTTAACATTTTTAACCCCTTACTGCCTGGATTTCCACTCAAATATCCTCTCGAATAGCTTCAAAGTTAGAAAAGTTAGAAAGTTAGAAAAAAAATGTGTACCTGCTTGTTGCAGTGCTTTGTAGCATTGAAGCTACATCACACTTATATTTGAGTGTGATATTCAAAGCCAAGATGCCATTGTTCTATGGCTGCAGCATTACATCAAATAGAAAATATCTACATGCCTTGTGCATCATTTTATACACATTTCCCTGGAATTCAGCAGGACAGATTTGGGATCTTTGGAAACCTTGGGATCTCCACTAAGTTTAGAATAAAGTTCTGTGGGTTTGAACAAAGCAGCGTGCATTTGTAATGACAAACCGACCAATGGGACCATTAAGTAGTAAGGGGTTTTAATGACTTTAAAATTCTTATGCTTAAATGTTATGTTATGTGCATATTTGTATGCTCTAAATTACTGGAGCTTTAGTCAAAAGAGACATTTCCAAGTATTTGGACCAATCAGGTTCAGTTCAGATCAGTTCAGTTCTGTGGATGAAGACACGTTTCAGGAGCTTGCCGCACGTTAAATCCGATCAGGCTCTTTACACTGCATGCTTTCAAGATTCCCCAGGATGTGCAGTTACTGTGGGGGTCATTTGTATGTAGTCATTCAGTGTAATGGTCATGGGACAATAAAAGGATGCTTATGGCTGCTAGGCAGACAGAGTGGAGCCAGCATACTAAGCATGCTCCAAGCTGCAAAACAAAACCACATTTGAAGGCAGTAAATGCATCTTTGGAAATAGGAACAAGATGTGGGCTAAATATAAAAGGCCCCGCCAAGGCGGAGAAGTTTTAATCTGATCTGAACCTAAAGAGACCAGCTCGTGTTTACAGTAGCCCCTAAATCACTGAGGTAGACACAGTTTGTCAATACATGTCAGACAAAAACACCCAATTTGTACTTATTTAAGAAAATCCAGCAGTGTTTCACTGCGCTTTGATTTTTTTTAAAAATCTGAAGTAGAAGCAGGAGTAGAAATAGAATTAAATATTTGATTGCAATGAGCAGCAGCAGTCGCGTGATAAAACCTCACTGTAACTTTTACTGTAATGACGCAGCGGGGGAGAAACACAGTGCACAATCTGAAGAAATGAGATCGTAAAACATTAAAGAAATTCCTGGCAGTCGCAAAAAAGAAAAAAAAAGACACTGAGGGAAATAAGACAGAAGACCTGAGGCAGAGAGACAGAGAGAGAGAGAGAGAGAGAGAGAGAGAGAGAGAGAGAGAAGAGTGACAGAGAGAGAAGTGGTTGCGTATAGTTTTGGCAGCAGCTCAGGAAATGCAGGAAACTGGAGCTGCTGGTATTCCAGCCTGGCTCACACCCAAAAATGCTGGGATATCCCTGTCTGGCAGTGTGTGTGTGTGTGTGTGTGTGTGTGTGTGTGTGTGTGTGTGTGAGTGTCTGTGTGTGTGTGGCTCGAAGTCGGCTCTTTGCCAAACTATTACGAAACAGAAACAAAATCGCGTGCTCTTACACACTGCCATCCTCCCTCTCTGAAACACACACACACACGCACACACAGTATTTACAAGCATGTAGGCGTGTGTTTGCGAGCCTGCAGGCGTTTGTATATACAATCAGATAGTGATGTGGTTCTCAATCAAAAAACTCTGACTTCCACTCCATAATCGGGCTAACAACCAATAGAAACCAAGATTAGAATTTAAATTGAATTGAAATTTCACCAGTGATAGCTTCAGAAAAGTGTAATTTTGTTATTTTTTAAACTGAGGGTTAGGGTTAGCGTCTGTGTTACAAAGAACACACTACACAGGACGTAACAGTCTGTTTCCCCTTAAAATTCCCCTTAAGTAACTTCAAATGTATAAAAAACATTTTTCCATATTGTAGGACAACATCCATATTGTGTATCTGCTGGTTGCAGCTTCATTGAAGCTCCATCACACTTATATTGAGTGAAATATTCAAAGCCAAGATGCCATTGTTTTATGGCTGCAGCATTACATCACATAGAAAAGATCTACATGTCTTGTGCATCATTTTATACACATTTCCCTGGAATTCAGCAGGACAGATTTGGGATCTTTGGGATTGCTGCTATAATTTACAATAAAGTTCTGTGGGTTTGAACAAAGCTCGGCCACACAGCGGTGATAAGTGCTGTTAATTCACATGACAGAGATTGATGTCAGCCTAATGGAAACAGTGCTAGAAAGACAAAATAAAGGGAAGCATGCATTATCTTTGGCTCTCAATTTGCTGTGTCTTTATGGCTGAGGCAGTGTCAGTGTTTCACTGACATATACAGCCTTCGCTTTGTTGATAAAAGGCCACTATAGAATACACTTTGGACTTTGTTTTGTTGTTCTCAGATGGTGGCCTGTCACCAGCATCCTTTTTTAAATCCAGATAGAGAGCATAGCCAATAATTTGGAAAAACACCTATGAAATCCCTTTGTTCACAAAGGGGTTTTGTCATTCCCAAACTGAAGAATTTGTTCATTAAGAAAAATCTCCCACGAAAGACTCATCGCTGTAAATAGCAGAACTGCAGTTTGAGTTTGTGCTTTGACCTGACTGAACTGACAGTTCAGTCACCTCACACATGTCAGTGTGTGAGGTTTAGTTGTGTAGGTGCTAATTCTGGTTTCCCACCATTTGCTCCTTGTCTTCCTTTGTCAGAGAAAAAAAGCTCAGGCATGAAGAATCTGCTTGAAAGCCTGCCAGATGTTTACAGAGGTGCACAAACCTGAAATGTCCCTGTAGTGTTTCTCAGTGTGTGAAGAATATGATCTTTAAATCACAATCAAAAGACATTAACATACTTAAATGGAGTGGAAACCCCTGCTGTAATTCCCCTGATATCATTTACTTCTTTGATTCTGTTGGTGTAAAAATCCTAGTATATGCAGAGTAAGCCATTGTTAAGCATTTCCATGTGAGGTGTAAAATAAAATGCATTACCCTGAGTGAAAATACTTTGTAAGGAACAGTTCATTGTTTTGGTGAGTAACTGGGGAGCCACTCCTTTTTGGATTGTACCTCTCAGGCTTGTTTTTCCAACGACAGCAAAGTGGTGGAGGAGGGAGCTCCAGCTGAACCGGTGTATAATTTCACTCCTGAAGCCTCTATAAAGCTTGTCCTGCCTCTCCCTCCCCCCTTGTGGCTCTAATAATCTAGCTCTTTATCCTACATTTTTGACCAAATCAAGTTTTAAGCCGGTGCTGTGAGCTTAACAGGCGATTTCCCCTTTTTGTTGCTCATTTTGTCTCTTCATGGCAATGATTCTCTCGTGATGACTTCAACGTAATGGCACAGCGAGGTGAGCAAGAGACCAAAAAAAAAAACACAACAAAGAAAAGAGGGAAACGAGACAATTGAGCAATCATAGAGAGGAAGACAGACACCAAGGATTAGCTCCAGGAAGTCAAAGCAAAACAGAGTACTGGTTGAACCACTCTCTGTCACGTATATAAATGCACGCTCACTCAGTCGCTGGCCACGTTTATTTAGGGCATCCTGTCCTGGCTGGATCACAAAATCAGTTTCACAACCAGCATGATATTTTTGAACTATCTATCCAGGGGCTTCTCTTGAAAAACACTCACTGCCTCATCCCACCCCCACTGTCCCCTCCCATCCCTGCACCACCCACTTTAATGTGACCATAAAACCTGGCAGAGAGAACCTCTTTGAAAGAGACACATGCTAGTGCACTGTAACCCCTGTGTCAACATACTGTTGTGGATGTGCGTTTTGTTGGCTGGAAATCCAATAAGCCCCCAGAATGCGGCGTTCCCATGAAGTTAAAACATATGCATGAAGTGAAATTCTCCATATGGCAAAGAGGTTGTGTTTTTGCGTCAAGCAGTACAGGCAAGGGGGGAGTGTGAGATGTATTGGCTTATTTCGGTTGCCCTTCCTGCCAGGATTGGACGCTTCACATATTCATCGTTAAAATGTGCTCTGTCGCTGGAAATGCTTTATCCTCTTCAACTCTGTTGCTGGCATCAGTGGCTTTGTTCCTGCACAAGACCTGTAGATATTTTCTATTTGATGCAATGCTGCAGCCATAAAACAACTGCATCTTGGGTTTGAATAATTCACTTAATATAAGTGCGATGTGGTTTCAATGAAGCTGTAACCAGCAGATACATAATATATGGAAAAATTAACTTTCTTTACAGGTCCATGCAGGCCCAAAAACCCGAGATCTTGCTCGAGACCCGAGCTGATTTGGGTCTATATTCGTTAATTGTCTTACGGGCACGGGTCTATTATAATTGCCATGGGTCTCGGGTAAGCAAATTTGAAATTGATTTACCAGTTTCAAATTTGGACCAGTAAGGACCCAATCTGCTTTTTTTCATGTCAAATTCTTTGATCTTTAACCTAGACCTACCGGTAATTTGTGTTGGAAATGGAATTACGTTCTAAAAACCCCACTGTCTGTCTGTTCTCGCAGTCACACAATAGATATGAGTGAGCACGGTGAGCAGTGCAGTACAGCGCTCTCTCACTTCAGCAGCGGCGGAGCATGCAGGCACTGTGCACATGCTTCCTCTGTTGTGGGCCGGGTGTAATTATCCTTAGGTCCGCTTTGGACGGGTCTAATTATTCTCGGGTCCGCTTTGGAGTAGGTTCGGGTCCGATTATCTTTGGGTCTCTGTTTAAGAAAAAGGGGGAAAGGGGAAATTTAAGGGAAAATCAGAGTTCAAAGCATTTGAAAATATATGCCTTTCTGAAACTACCACTGATGAAATTTCACTTAAATTTAAACGGAGTTTAGTCTACTTTTTTGATTGGAAAAATATTATTTCTAACTTAAGGTTAAATTTAAGGGAAAATCAGACCTCAAGGGTTTAAGCAGTCTTGACAAGGTCTATTACGCTGACTGAAGCCCATCCAGGCCCATGTTTGCTTTAGGAGGGGATGCTTCAAGAACAGATCATACTGACATTGAACTTTTCCAACGTTGAAGCTTCTTGAAATTTAAGGGGAAATCAGAGCTTAAGGGGTTAATGGCATTCCTAGACTCTCTCACTGTGTGCTTTTAGTTTTATATAGGGGTGCCACATGGATGGAGGATAAAGGCAGGGTTGTAAAAAGACAAAAAGGTGATAGAGGAAGTGGAGGAGGATTTGAAGGGTGTCAGTGTTTTAGTACAAAAAAAGTATGCTGCTGAGACGTTTTCTTTCCTTTCATTTTGCATTCATAAGTTCAGGGAGATGGGAGTGGCCAGTGGAAAGTGGGCTTGGCACAATGCACCATTGAGATGGACTTGTTTTCTCTGCAAATGGCTTCTCTCTTTTCATTAACACAGAGGCAGGGCTGACTTGTTCAAACACCCTCCCTACCCTCAATGTGGGTGTTACTTTTTTAATCGCACTGGCCTGGAATTTCTGCAGCTGCTTGCAAAAGCCCCCCTCATGTTTACGAGATCGGACTGCTCGGCAAACATTGCCTCACCACCACCTGGGACTCCACTTTCCCATCACCATTCTGTTGAGGAGACATTTGGAATTACCATGATGTTCCATTATGTTTTGATTTGAGGCATTTACTGTATAATTTCTTTACGTCACACATTCTTTGTCCATCATGTCATAGTTATTATGGGGGAATGTGGTGTTGGAATGTGGTGCAATGAAATGCTTCACATCATTAGTTATGGGGCCCACAGAGGTCCTTAAGGTTTGAGTTATGGGCTTTGGACCAGGCCTTTTCTTATAGCTTACTGTACAAGACCAGTGGTTTTCTTAGTGGGCTCCAGGGACGCCCCAGGGGTCCCTGATGTGGCCCCTAGGGTCTCCTCAGCAAAATGAGAAATAGGTTAATTTCACTAAAATTCTATTCATAGGCAAGTAAGTAAGACTTTTTAATGCTAACAGAAATCAAAATGTCTTTCCATATCAGGGTCCCTAGTGCAAAATCACTTTGAATGGGGGTCTGTGGCTTAATGAAAGTCAGCTAAGGGGTCCGGAACATGAAAAAGTTGTAAAACCCCTGCACGAGACCATACTTTAATACTTGAATGTCATAGCCACATCATTTCCCCAAGAAAAAAGCATCTTGTATATTGAAATACCACTCAGTAATCATATGACATAAAAAATAAGTTGCTGCTTTTAGCTACTAGGGTATTTTTAACATAGAAAATAGATTAAGAGCAGCTTTCCAGCTGTAGACAGAAAACATGCCCGAGCGGGGGGTGGGGGGTGGGATTCACTGATTCTTCAATATATTCAACCTTCAGCCTAATTTGCATTGGTGGTCTTGGTATAATGGCCATTCAGCATTTCCCCCCACTGTGTGTATGTAATCAAAAGCTGGACAGTCAATGCTTGCAGATTTGCATGTGCCACTTGGGTACCCGCTCCGCACTAACAAGATTGAGTAATCACTGATAGGCAAACGCCAAGCTAGCAGATTAGACTGCTGCCATAAAGGTCTGTTTGTGTGTCAAGGTCTCTCTTGTGCATTGAAGTGTAATGGTGGTTTTTGCTGAATGGATTCTTGCATGACAACACCTTTGAGACATCTGCTTCTGTCCTGTCAGTCCATACACCATGTCAGATGAGGGTTGAAAAACACCTTCAGCACCAGAGGATTTCATATTGTTCAAACATTAAGGCTTCTTGCTTGTGAAGTAAGGAGGCAAGCATTAGCTAAGCAGCTTCTGGAACATATTGATTATTATAACAAACTCTCATTGTTATTAGTTTGGTGAAGTCAGTTTAATGCACAGCTGTTGTGTTTCCTGCTCAATGTGTGAGGCAGACTGCATTTCAAACTTTACCTTTCTGTTCAGTTGTATTAACACAGGTATGTAACATTGTAGAATGGGTGGAATTTTGTTCAAAATTTGAACTCGAACATCTTTCCCGCCCCTCCCACTAGAGTTTCAGTACTTCCTCCCAGTACCTCCCACCCACATGCATGTCGATGCAGTGGGGGAATAGGGATTCAGCCGGCATTGTAGCTATAGTAAGCTAAGCTAATGTACCTGTCTGTACCATAGACTGTATATAAAGATGGACGACGTGACAGCTCCCCAAAAGTGAAGCCAAAATGTCTCGATCACCCCCTGGTGGCTGGCTGCAGTATAGGTCATAAGTCCCGCCCCCTCCATGTTAGCG
>OMLF01056962.1:0-10617 GCA_900302615.1 Holocentrus rufus | reverse complement strand
AAAAGAGCCAATGTGAATTATGAAAAACAATTTATTTGCTGTGCTTCTTGCCGCTGCAAAGTTTTCAGAATTGATGTAAATGATTGTCTAGAAATATCTGTTGAAAGTTTTTAATATTTGAGGATTTAGCATGGCTTTCAGAGTCATATTTTAAGACACAAACTGCATTTCCATTTTCACAAAAAACAAACAAAAAAAGCCCCCTAAAAGGCCCCATGTCCTTTAGACTGTAAATGAAGGTCCCAGTATTCAGTGATTGACTTAACACAAAACTCTCAAAGGTCTTCCAGTACTGTGTTTAACATACACATGGAAATAAATACATAGATATAAATAATTACATTATGAAGACAAAATATTTTTTGATACTTTAAGTTTTGAAGACTTTAAGATACTGTAAAAGCTTGGAAAAATCTGGAGCAGTTTTTTTAAACTTAGTAAAGAAAGTCAAAGCTCTGCATTGAATGAAAGAAAAATTCTGTCTATATCTTCAGTTACTTTCTTCACTTCACATTTAAATGGAATTCACTGCCTTTGCTGTTTCTGCCTTTGCTTTTTTAGTTCATGATAATTTATGATAGTTTGGAAAATTTGGTCAGTTTTGTATTTAAATTGATGGACGTTGTCTTTGCCAAAACTAATCCACCCTATGAACCCTATTTCTTCTATTTTGGCTTTACATTTCACTCCAGTTCACTGCGTTTGCTGTTTTTGACTTTAATATAGTGTAAGAGTTTAGAAAATTTGGAGAATTTGGGGAGATTTTGTATTACATTTTTTAGACTTTGTAAAAAAAAAAAAATAGCTACCCAATGAAAAAAGTGTATTTCACCTGTTTTCACTTTACATTCATTGCCTTTGCTGTTTGTGGTAGCAGTGCAAACTTTTGATGTATCTGTCCTTCACCCAATCAAAAGAATAACCTTCCCTGGATCGCCCTTTGTGTTCAAGAGCTGCTCAAATATCCAGTGTGTACACTTCTTTTAAAGTCCGGGTGTCATGTAATGTTCTTAATGTCACTACTGCCACCCATATCCACCCCTGCTAACACTTTGGAAATGAGGCGTCCCATTCAGTGTTGGCTCATTGGTGGAGCATCAAAGAGCGAGACCCTCATTATCCACCCTCCATCTTGTGACGGGGATGTGAACACTTTTTTCTCTCACATTGAAGGGCTCCTTCTCATTCAGTTGAAGTGCCTTAATATGCTTTAATGGCACACAGTGGAAACGTGCTGTGGCTTGTTAGTCAGGAGATTTTGGGAACTTCTGTGAGGTGTTAGGGCCAGCGCAGATGGACTGGAGGACTTCTGAAATTGTGTAAATGGCGTGTTGAAGTAGCTGAATCTGTAGCCTGTAATAGCTGTTTATAATCTATGGCTTTAAGTTGAATACAACTTGAATGTGTCTCAACTGTTGAATTATTATACACTGACTCAAAATGCATAATTTACGCCCTAATTGAACTAAAAGCCACATATAACAGGAGTGTCATTTATTTGCTTTTGTCTATTCAAATAGGTAAACCACTCAGTTAAAGAAATTACACATCATGCTCTGAAAATCACCCTATAGTACTGTCACATTAACCCTTTTAACTTCTTTGTGATTCACACTCTTTGAAGCTGTACATGACATTGCAGATTCACAAGTGGGTTTCACAGTTTTTTTTTTCGTTGAGGCAATGTGTGACAGATGTTCACTCATGTAGACCAAACTGTCATTATTAAGATAGAACATATGAACACTAAATTTAAGTGGCATTGCCATTTTATTCAGCCCATCAGTCCTTTTTCTGCTTTGAGATTTCTTATGAGAAGCAGAAATAGTTTACATGCATATAGAGATTTTACCAAGTAGCTTCTATCTTCAGATCAACATAACAATGTTGATGCTGAATTCAACACATATATTACCCAACCACAATTGTCCCACAGTTTTATGTAACATCATCACTGAGCACAATATTGGTACCTTTGAGTTTACAAGATAACACGTGATTGGGTAAAATGTCTTGAATTCAGGACAACAGTGTAACTGTTGATCGAGGACAGAAACTACTTGGGAACATCTTCATGTGTTAGATTAAAAGCAAGGCAAGGCCACTTTATTGATATAGCACATTTCATTCAGTAAAATAATCAAAAGTGCTTTGCAGTAAAAATAAAAAGTGCAGCAGCAACACATAGTGCTCTGCAAAATGAAAATACAGAAAATATAGTTAAAATGCAGTAAAATGAACAGTTACACTATAGATAAAACAAACCTATGTACCCAACAGAGGCCAGCAAAAATGGCTCCCATTTTACTCCCAATATGATTATAAATCATGTTTTTTACTCCTTATTTACCGGATGAGAAGCTCAAACTGAGAACATAATAAAGCCTTAGAGGAATACTCCACTGTTTTGAGCAAAATTACTTTTTGCCAACCTACCCAGACTGAGACAAGATACTATTTTCACCTCTGTACGTCCACTGGTTCAGGTCCTATGGTTAGCATTTTGTGTGAGCTTAGCATAAAGACTTGAAGTCTACAGGAGTCATTAGCCTAGCTCTGTCAAAGTGAAAAGATAAACCTTACAGCAACTCTGAAGCTGTCTTATGTACACAGTGCATCGTGTATTTGAAATATACGTCTTGGAAATGTTTTAAATTTTTTTAAACAATAGGAGAAGTTAGATGGTAGGAACTATAACCGATGAACACATATGTTCAGCAATTATAGTCACAGCTTTGTCGCTTTGGAGCTGCTGCAAAGTTTATTTTTTCACCTTGACACCTTGACTTGAGCTAGGCTAATGACTCCTGTAGACGTCAAGCCTTTATGCTAAGCTAACACCAAATGCTACCTATAGGAACTGAACCAGTGGATGTACAGAGGTGAAAATGGTATCAAACATCTTGTCTCAGTCTGGGTAAGTCAGAAAAAGGGCATTTTGCCCAAAACATTGGAGTATTCCTTTCATTTCTGCCATTGCTGGTTTTGGTGTCTCCACTAGTTACTAGTTAAGGAGATATAAATTGCTTGGCTGGTTGGAAGTGTGTTGACTAGACAGTTGATTATTATCCTCCTCCTTCTCTGAAATACTGTAAGTCATCACTGAAAGGCAGCCAGGCATGCATGGCAAGTTTGCACAACCTATTGAAGCTCCAGTCCCAAAGGATTTTGAGCTGGCTGACAGAGTGTAAGCTTTTTCGTCTGCCTGCGTAGGTGTGGCTCTTCTGAGGGTGGGGGTTGATGGTGTAGACTCAGACTCAAGATTAGCACCCATGGTTTATGGCCACACAATTACCCATCATCTCATTCTGCTGGCCTCCATTTGCACTAGTCCATTTGGCTGATGAAGGCAATACCGTGGTAAATTCTTCCCTGAGAGACCTTTTAATTTGGTATCCACATCGAGTCCTTTGAAATGACTTGTGAACTATTTACCAAAGTAAAGTTAGTCAGATGGGAGATTTTGAGTCGACTGACATGACTTAAAGCCGAGGATAGAAAGGGGGCGTTGGTTGAAACTGACTTTTCTAGATTCCTTTTCTCAATTTTTGACATGTTGACTCCTCGGTGTCTAATTACTGCTTGTCCTCTGCCATTCCCCTTTTCATGCCTTTGCTTGTTAAATCTGCTGATCCAGGAAACATGTTAGAATCTTCAGAGCATTACCAGATTCTTAGTCATGGTGGATTCAAATCTGACTATCTTTTGGCACAAAATATTTTGTAAAAAAATAAAAATAAAAAAAGATTGCATAAGAAGCAGTAATGGGGGTTGATACAGTAAATTTCTTAACCACTTAAACTCTAATTTCCCCTTAAATTTCTCCTTAAGTAGCTGTACATATTGTACAGCAATGTCACATACATATCTTGTATGTAATGGTTGCTGTGCTTTATTGAAGCTACATCACACTTATATTGAGTGAAATATTCAAAGCCAAGATTACATCAAATAGAAAATATCTTCATGTCTTGTGCATCATTTTATACACCTTTCCCTGTAATTAAGCAGAAGATATTTGGTGTCTTTGGAAACCTTGGGATTCTCTCTAGAATTAAAAAATAAAGTACTGAAGAAAGCTCATCTGTGCAGCAATGATGGACCCACCGATGGGACAGATGAAGAGGTTAATGGCAAAGTCAAGAAATCAAGAAATAATCAAGAAAATTACCATTCCAAAGAAGTAAAAAGAAACAGTCAAGAAAAGGGAGGGAGGATAGAGATCATATCCTTCTCATGTAGATGTCAGCTTCTCAGTAGCTAAGATTGTATGAATAGAGCTTGATCACAAGCTGGTCCCAGTCCAGGAGGACATTACTGGGACTCACATCCTGGTGTTGACAGAGACCTATCATCTGGTTTCCCTCTCCCACAGAGCAGCAGAACACATTATCTTGTGTCCTGATAATTATGTCCTTGGTATTCTTCTGCAAAGTGGTAAACAAGTTTAAGAACAATTATAAAGGATATGTACAGCATGTATTCAAGGCTCTGGCTTTATAATGTGCAAACATGTCTGTAGAGTTATGGTGCCATTTGATTGGGTGTTACAGTATCATTATATGAGTGTCTCCTGGGTGATTGCTGATGTCTCAGTGAGGTTTCCTGGCAGGGAAGGCCGGGAAACTGCTAACTGTGCTTCGCCATCTTATAACATTCAGACATGATCTAAAAACTTTATTTAAGTGAAAACATGCAAAATCAAAGGAATGAGGCAAACAGGGTGAGATGGACACAACCTCACTCTAGGCAGCTGAGTTGAAAAAGGAATTTATGGTTTACTGTCAGAATATCATTTTTAACAGCATGGTAGCTGGCAAGATAAAGTAGCAACAATCAAATTTCCATTATAATTACATTACAAGCATTTCTTTTTAAAAAACAACATTGCATTCTTTGGGCATGCTTCCACCAAGCTTAAACTAATGCCAGAAATAACGGAACTATTATTGTGAAGCTGGCATGAATAAATATTTATGGTTGGATATTCTGCAGCTAGAGCTGGGGCTTTAACAATTCTCTTATCGGTTCCTTGTGTGTATATATATAAGCTATTATGTGCCTATATAGGACCAAAAAATAATAAGTAACTGATTTGACTGAAGTTGTGCCAGCGGTCCCAAAACAAAAGATCTCCTGGTCTTTATTTTTTTATTCCTGTCTGCACTATGGAAATTTGTGCACTTTGCTTCTGAGAAAGGATACCCATTCTTAACGACCTCTGTCCCCTTCTAACAGAATGGACATCTGTTTGGTATTCATTTTAGGACATCCTCAGGCCTTGTCTAAAAAGTTATTTGGGATAGATTGGGGAACAAAAAAAGAGCTATCATTCGTTCTAACTTTCCTGGAGTTTTGTCTGAGGGAGTTTTGTGTGAAAGAGGTTTTTCTAAGGGAGTTTGGTTTGATGGACTTTGGTCTGAGGCCGTTTTATCTCCAGCTGTACTAGACCGAAGACTTGCCAAAGTTTTTCCCGAGACCGGAAGTCTTTCAGTCTGAGGAACGTTGCCGTTTTGTCTGATGCCTGAGAACTGAACCTGGACTCTGAGAATGTCCTAAAATGTACACCGTACACCTGGTTGAGTTCCTCCCATCTGTCATTATGAGGCTGGAAGACGGTGGCCAATCAATTTGATTAGAGGACACCGTGGTATGGTGGGGGTCTGGCTACTATCCTCCCTGGGAACAGCAGGACTTCTTTCACAAACTAATGCACAGAATTCAGTATTTTTCAATAAATCATGACATCATATGACTGCTCAACATAAAGGAGAGTCTTGAATCTCCAAAACTCAGTATGGAAAAGAAAATGGATTTTGAAAGCCAGAAATCTCAGCACCTGGCCAATGCCATATTAATTCCTTGTAGATGTATTATGCTCATTTTGTGATATGGGACAAAAGTTGTGCGTATTGCACCTATAAACAGTATAAACGTTGACAGGCTGAGGAAAACTACAACAAAATAGAACAAAATGAAAAGTGATAAAAGAGAGAAGAACATCTACTACATCTGAGTAACAATCTACTGTCTTGACTGAACACTTAGTGGCATCAACCTAGCACAGTGTAGGAGGAATTAAATTGACACAAATTAGAGCCAATTTACAAACCGTTTGCCTCTTAACCAAGTCAAACAAACGCTGACGTTCATGCTATTCTGGGGCAGTGGGTGATTTAATTCAGGCTCTGCTTATAGTGTGGTCCAGATGGCTACCCTGTTGACCCATCTAACCCTCCGTCCTGCTGCAGCGAGACTAAACTAATCCAAACCACTGGACCTGGAGGCTTTTAATCACGCTAGTTTCTCTGTCATTACAGCCGAAGTTAATGTTTGAATAGAATTATGAGTTGACTGAGTTAATCACAGAGGTCACAGTGACCACAGGCAGACAGGAAAGCTACACCAGGGTGTATTCACAGCACGTTGTCTAATAAAGCTGGAAAAAGTAATGTTTTATCACTGTACATTAAACTAACCTCCTCAATTGGAACAGTTAAACATTACACAATTTATGGCCACGTGTGAAAGCAATGAATTTTACAACAAAGCCCCTTAAAATGAGGGGTTTTTTCCTTTTCTAGGTTGGCAAACATAATGGAAAGTATTTTGCAGTAGAAATCCTGATATTGTGCAGATAAAATACACATACAACCAAAGCAGTGGTATTTCTACGCTGCTAATCTACTGCCCCTCCACCCTTTCCAAATACAAATATGTACAACAGGAGCCATGTTTGACAGAGCCTTTCTAAGTTTTCATTGTAATGAGTAACCACAAGGGTCTCTTAGGCTCTTTGTAAAATACCAGTCTACAGCCGTGCACATCTGTTCAGATGAGCATGATGAAGCCTGTGCTTAAATGTCTGATGCTTTGGTGGGTTATTTAAAAAGAGGAAAGAACAGGGTTTAAGTACTGATTTTATTATTGCAAACTCCGAATTGGCCTGGTCTCTGTAGGAAGACTCACCCCGGATTGTGGCACAGAGGGTATTGATAAATGTTAGACATTGATATTACAGCCGTGTCATTGGCTGTTGACTGTTTGATTGGGGGAAGTTGAGAGGGAATGCAACCTTAAAGACAATAGCTGAGTTGTGTTTGTTGATCCTGGATCACGAGAGTCAGTGGGAGACTCTGTACCGTGCTAGAAACTCACTTGATGGTCACACAAAGGCTTGCAATCACTGAGGTATTCATCGAAAGGTTGAGCCCAGGTTTATAAAGATGTCTTTAAAGGTGACTCATAGCATGATGGATCTGTCTTTGTATCCACAGGGTATTGAGCAGATAGCAGACGCCTAAGGTAGACGTGACCCATTACTAAGCTATTCAGTTGAGCAAGGTTTCATAATGTTTTTTGGGTGGTGAAGTAGTGTTGATAGTGACTAATTATCAAACCTTAAGAGGACAAATGTCAAAGATTAGCCCAATCGTGTTGACTATAGACTGAATAAGTAAGACATTTCCAGATCAGATGATAATAGATTTGAAAATTAATGTTTCTCTGTCTACTCAGAAAATGCTGTAGCCAACACCTTGTATTTGTAAAATCAGATATCACAACTCTGCCTTCATGACATTCTAATTTGGCAATCACTTATTACCATTTGGTTTTCACTGATACAAATAAATGCCCCCGAGATTTTAAAATGTTTTCACATTCCAACATATAGCAAGCGGTTCATGTAAATGCAATCATGCGGGTGTTTCCGTTTGACTGTAAGTTTGCAGGTTTGTGAGAATTCAGTTTGAACTGTCAACAGCACCCGCACACCATGATATTTTAGTTACATATCCAGACATAATGTGGCACTTCAAACTGACCAGTCATACACTTGTGAAAGCCACTTCTTCATTTTACACTCGTGTGGATAATCTCACTTACTGTAAATGGGACACAATAATCAAAAGTGCCGGGTGAGATGCCAGTTGTTGAGATATCTATCTACATTAATATAAAAAGTAAAGCTATAGTATATTCAAGTGAAGTCTTCTTACCTAAGGAATGACTTGTATTTTATTTGAGTTTACACAATTAAACTGTTTCCACTATAATAGTGACCATCAAGCATTGTTTTTTCTGCATACATTATGGTATCACTGAAACATATAGAACTTGACTAAATGTTTTCTTCCTCTCTCTTTTTCATGTTGCTGTGTTGTGGCTGTTGGACTTTGTTCAACCTTTCAGGTAAGCAAATAATTTTTATCTTATTGTTTCGTCATCTCCACTCTTTGAGTCTTGATTAAAAAATGTTGGAAAACAATTATTCACACAGTAGCCATATGTACAGCTAGTTTTGCAGGACAATAAATGGTGTTCTCGTTATTGTCTTGATTACCTATAGTTTGTTTAACTTAAGTGATTAAAAAGATTGCATTTAAAGATGCAGTTGGAATTAAAAATGAAATGTATCACTTCTGGGAAAGAAGGAGACGGCTCAGGCAGCTGTTGTACCCCAGTAACCCAACAGATGAGGATATGGAGCAGGGAGTTGTGGGAACCGGTGTTCCTCAGGGAACCTAGTGATGAAGAGTGGACAGAGACGTTTGAGGTTGATTTTTTCTTCTGCCTTATTCTGAAGGTTGTAGATTGTGGAATTCAAATTCAAGACCAATCTCTAAAAATTTTCAAGTCAGGTTGAGAATTACATTTTCAGGACATTTTTAAAACCCATAGCAACCCTGACTGATCCACAAAAGCTTTGCAAGAACTTGGCGCTAGCTGTGCAACATTCAGTCAAGATGGATGGATGAGGCATGCACAAACCCACAGTACTTTGAAAATGCATTAAATCACTTTTTTGATGTGCTCTGAATTGCATTTTTGATGATTATTAATGAACTTACAAGGTGTGATTTGGTGAGATCTACATTTGTGCAGCTTTGCCCAATAAAATCATAAAAATAGCCCTAAGTGTAATTTTTCATACTAAAATTGCACTGCAGCACCCAATTGGTATTGTCACTTTGCCAAGGGAGATTCAGTGCACTTGATCTGTGCTGGGACAAAAAATGCTTAATATTTACAATCATGGCATTTTAGAGATGGAGGGACCCATGAACATTTGGGTTTCTAAATTACATATCACTAATCTTAAGATAAAGAGACACTGCTTCTTGTGTGCAGATTATCGTCTAGCTGAGTGACCTTTAGCATCACACCTCACCACACCTCATCTCACCTAAAATGAGAGAGATATTGTATTTGTGTTGGTTTATTTGGTTTCTGAATAAGACAATAAGTAACAGTCCATAAAGTTACCGCTCACTTTCAGAGAGAAGTATCTCTTTTTGGACACGTGGATAAAAACAACACAGGTACAAGATGTCATCTCAGCAGCGTGGCACTGGCCGGGTTATGTGACCAGTGGTGCCCTTTGAATCCTAATAAGTTAGAATTAACATCGGCCAGCTTTCGAATGGCTCCTTGTTTAGCTTTTAACTTTTTTAAGAGCCGTAGCTGTGGCGGAGGAATAAATGAATCAAGCACAGGAAAGAAAAACAAGGCTATAAGCAGAACATTAAGCAGGCGCCTGACATAGCGTGAAGCAGCATTTTAATATCAAATGTCTAATGGCGGCTTGTCTGACACTGATTAACCGCTCTGCTCTGGACTGCATTCCACTTCCCCAACAAGTTACCTATTCTGGACCAAAGGGAGGGCAATGGGGCTGTTGGAGGTGCTAGTGGTTAGTTTGGGTTCCTGCCATTGTACACTTTGTTAATCTAAGGAGATTACATTTAACCAGGGTGTGTATAGGCTAGTCATAACACAAGACTGTGTACTGAAAGAAAAATGGATAAAGCAGTGCTACAAATGCTGCTGTCACTAATTTACCACTTAAACTGCCTCAACTCGCATTAGTGGGTTGATCATTGCTGCACGACCAAGCTAGGTTCAAACCCACAGAACTTTATTGTAAAATCTAGTGGAAATCCCAAGGTTTCCAAAGATCCCAAATATGTAGCACGTGCGTATAAAATTATGCACAAGATATTTTCTATTTGATGTAATCCTGCAGCCATAAAACAATATGTGTGCAGGTGTGATGTAGCTTCAGTGAAGTGTTGGAACTAGCAGATACACAATATGGACGTGACGCTGTCCTAAAATTTAAGGGAAAGTTTAAGGGGTAAATGTGTGCTAGTGAACAGCACTGTTTGTGCTTACTGCTATGGAGCTAAACAAGCAAACCTAGAGGCCTTTGCTCACATGTCTATCTGTGTGTGTGTGTGTGTGTGTGTGTGTGTGTGTGTGTCAGTCCTTACTGCAATATAGTGTTTTTTGACTCTGAATGTACTCACTTCTGTTTGCAGATAGTATATTAAATTGCTCAGTCCCAGTTGATTTTAACAGTGCTCTACATGGGCTACTAATTGAAGACTCAAACAAATCCATCTTTCTGTTTGTAATCACCACATTTCAGCTGTTTCCATCTCATTAAAGAAATGGAGACAATTGAATTAAACTCATGGACAATGTAGTGCATTATCTGTGGCCTTCCTGTTGTTGCTTTTGCTCCTATTTTAAACCCACTGCCACCCATCCTGCCCCTCCCCCACCTCAGCTTCCCATGTCTGTTTGACCAAAAGATGTGAATGAGATGAGCAG
>OMLF01056960.1:2242-12900 GCA_900302615.1 Holocentrus rufus | reverse complement strand
AGAAGGAAAGGATGGAGGGAAGAAGGATGCGATGTGTGAGGGAAAGTAATTGGTAGTAGGACGATTGAGCAATGGGTAAAGGTCCGGGAGGTTGAAGGGATGAGGGTGAATGAGCGAGGGAGAGATGGATGAGGTAGAGAGAGAGAGCGAGAGAGAGCGAGAGAGAGATGGAGGCAGAGGAGGGAGGGTTGAATGGCGGGTACAAGGCTTTATTTAGTGCATGCCTGCAGGTGTTGCCTAGTAACAGAGAGGAAACAGATCGAGGGAAGAGAGCTGGAGAGCACATCTCCCTTTATCTTTTTCACTCTTTCTTTTCGCTCCTGGCCTTACCCTCTTCCAAAATCCCATTGCATGCACGCACGCTCACAAACAAACAAATACACACACACGCACACACACACAAACACACACACACACGCTCTCTTTCACACACACACATTCACAAATAGAAAAAAAAAAAAAACAGCCCTGCTTCTCATTAGCAGTCAGAATGGCTGCTGTCCTCCTGTCAGGAAGAAGAGGAGAAAAGGAGGGCAAGGAGAGGCAGGAGAAGAGAGACGAATTAGGGAGGAGAGGAGCTGCGCCGAGGAGGACGAAAGTGAAATCCTACTGTAAAAATATCAGCAAAGGTTGTTGCCATAGCATTTGTTGCTCCCTTGCACTTTCCCATCACGGCACCGTGTATAAGACCTGGAGGATGTGGATAGTGAGTGCATTTGTGCGATTTCTCCTCCCTGGAGCAAGATACATTTGTTCACATCCATCCGACACTCCAACCTTTATCGCGTTCTCACTCTTGATTTGCATCTCATCGGCAGTGTCATTATGGACAGCTGCAAATATGAAGCAAACAGCTCAGTAGACCATGTATTATGCATCTAATCATGAGCATTTACAGCTTTGATGAAGGGAAGGTTGAGGGCATTTTGGGTGTACGTGCATTTTGTGTATGTGTATGTGCGTCAGTGTGTGTTGGTGTGTGTGTGTGTGTGTGTGTGTGGGTGTGCAAGATCGACCCAGTTACCTGCAGCCTTGTTTAAAAATACAGAAGCTAACAGATCAGGTGTAACACACACCACATTCCGCTCGGGCGCACGTGACAGTGAGAGAGCGAGCGAGCGAGAGAGAGAGAGAGAGAGAGAGAGAGAGAGAGAAATTCACGTCTTAGCTATTGTTTTTTTCTGCACAAATAACTTCCATGTAGAAGGCTGATGCACAGTGTGTATTGGTGGAGGAACCGAACAGCAGCCCAGTTCCTCCACTGACCAGACACCAGGACAAAACACACACACACACACACACACATACACAAACAGGGGGAGGGGGGTTTTATGTACTGATCTGGATGCTTTCTTGTTTTATTTCAAACTCACTGCCATTACAGCACTTGAATTGCACTGAGAGACAGGCAGATCAAATCAAAGAGGATCAAACAGCATCACTGATGTGGTTGACGAAGGACGTGTCCAATACCTGGATTAGCTAGGCATGTGTGTGTGTGTGTGTCTGCTTTTTGTGTGGGAATATACAAAAGGCTACATCTCCCAGCCCCGTGTTTACAGCCTTGCCAGCGTCAATGTGTGAGCGCTGTGACTGCCGCTCGTGCTCATGCATGCATGTCCTGGTGGCAAGAGGGAGGGGTGTGCTTTGCATTTCAACATCCTGCGCCTCGCCACCAGCGTCTGACTGCAACGGCTTTTCTCCTCTTTTTCCGCGCTTTCATTTTCCCTGCACGCTCTCAGTCCCCATTCTCCCTCCCTGTCGGGCCCTATCAGCGTCCCGGCCTTTATGAGAGTCTGTCTGTGCCTCTCTCTTTCGGGACGGGGGAGAGACGGGACGGGAGGGATCACCTTGAGGAAGAGCCACTAATGCACTTAGGGAGACGCACGTCCCTCTATCTGGTTTCATTTGACTCGCATAGGCTCGCACGCACGCACTTTTACACACGATGCATGTCAAGGTTGGGGTCAGTTTGTTTTCATTTCAGCCAATTCCTGTTCAAAAACTGGAGCTTTATTGAATTGAACTTCAAGGCTCATGGATCCTACCTTGAATGGAGTAACTGGGAGTGAATGCTGGATTAGTTGCTGGCGGACAGCGGTCTGAATTGATTGAACTGTATCGACTGCAAGCCTGACGCACATGCGCGCACACACATGCACATACAGTACACATGATATGGAGGGAGGCCAATTAATCCACACCTAAAACACTGCCTGGCGTCACAGAGAGCTGGCTTCTCCTGAAAGTGCTGGAAAAGGGTCTAAAAATACATTTTTCCCACATGCACTGTGCCATATAAAATATTTATAGTGAGCCCCAGTCTGGCAAAGACGCTGCTGAGAGAGAGAGAGAGAGAGAGAGAGAGAGAGAGAGAGAGAGAGACTAGCTGCCATAGCCTGCTCTCTCCAGCTCAGTGCCAGGGCTTACATAACTGCACACTGCAGTTTGAAAGAGAACAGGAGCTTCACACTCCCTATCTGTACTTAACACACACATACATACACACACATGCACACGCATACACTCATATACAGTGATAAAGACAGATAGGAAGAGACTGTAGATGTGCTGTTTCTCCAGGACTCTAAATTTATCAGCCCTTTTTATACTTTACAACAATCAGCTACTACACACGTCCTGATTTTGCCAAGTTTTTGAATTGCTGAGGTTTAGCATAGCAGGCCAAAAGTATCAGTAAAGAGAAATATATTAAAGAAATGTAATTGGATTGGGATTGTATCAATGTTGATGCTAATTTGGTTGATGCTAGCTAGCTAATGGAGGGTTTTTTTATACTCCCAGTTAGCTAGCTAGCATTAGCTGCTAGGAATGGGTACCATTTGAACCAGTAATGGCACTGAAGTCCAGGTACTGGTATTGGTAACAACGATACCTTTTTTCAGTACTATACTCTCTCTGTTATAACAAAAGGGTTGTTTTTGTTATTAAAATAAGTCCAAACTTCTCAATTTCAACAATGTTATTTATTTAGAACATTTCGTTGTAACACAATACAACCCCTCCCTTACTCCCTCTCCCTTCCCAAACCCGTCCCCACAACCTCCAGCCTGTCACAGTCACCGGGGCGCAGCGTGAGTCGTGACAACGCTGTCGTTTCTCAGAGGAAGTTTTGCATTCCACATCACAAATACAGCATCGAGTGTTGTCTGCGTCAAGTTTGGAAAAGCGTAACCACACTTGTTTTCGACCTGCCATCGCCCTGACTCTGTGAGACTTGAACAAACTGCAGGTTTAGGGCAGGGGTAATGTAGTCTTGCACGTTCTTTCTCTAACATATACTTTCTCATCCAGGTGTGCACTTAAAAGAAATGGCAAAAGAAATGTTTATTTCAAAAGCCTTATAATCTTATTAATATTTATTTGAATTGACAACACAACCCACTTTCAAGGTAGCAAAATTTGGCACCTATTGATCATACGTGAATAGGTGCTCAATTGTGCCAACATAATTTGGACAGTACCCTTAAAAGTACTGAATTCAGTATTAAACCCAGGAAGGCGTGACTACCTGGTATATAGAACTTTCAAATTCATTTGCAACTTCGTAAGGGGATCATACAACATGTTCAAGTGGCTGAAGCTGTAAAGGACACCACAAGAAAGAAGTTGGTCATCCTTCTTTTGTTCCTGCACTACAACAAAGAAAAAGAGACGAAAAAGTATTTCTGTATGCACCCAAGAGGATCATAACTTTGTTGGTATTACCTGCGGTCCCCATCAATATACAAACTGGGGAAAAAAGTATTCTTTTGAAACTACAAACAGCCTCAGGTCCAGTCAATCCTTTTTCCCTCAACAAATAATTGTCTTAACAAAAATGCATAATCTGATTTGAAAAAAACAATACAGTGCAGGTGGTGAATTAATAAGTTTAGTTGGAGAACAAGGATAATGAAGACATTGGGAGTGCAGACAGAGCAGAGGACAGTGATGGTGAACAGTTTCTCAGAGAAACAGATTCACAGTGAAGCTGCCTTGAAAGAGGGAGAAATGAAGTAGCTGGTTTTTAGTTGCCTATGAGAGATATTATGTGTGTTTCTAATGATTTACATCATGTATGTGGCTAATGTTCACACTGCCAGTCTTTGTTTAGGGAACATAGTATTGAAGGAACATGGGACTGTTTGCAGTTTCAAAAAAATACATTGAGGGAATATAGGACCCTGGAAACAGATATGATCATAAATATAGATTGCCAACAAGTTAGTTTAGAGATCCGTCAACAAGCGGGTTATACTCTTACTTGTAACAAATACATACAAATACATAATGACAGATAAAATTGAGACCGCTGACTATATCAAGATTGTCTGCAAACCAAGTTCCTTCCTGTCAAAACACCAAGCATGAATTTATTCAGCCAAAGCAACACCATTAATCACTCTTCATCAACTGCTACATGCACACCATGAGTTCAAACCAAAACGAAATCTGAGAAGGCATAGCTGCTACCTCATTTTTTCAAATGAGAAATTAAAATGTCTCATGACTTCTAAAACATATTTCAAGTCTGTTTCCGCATGCTATGATATCATAAAGTGAAAATGTGGTCCTCATTTGGGTTGTTTGTGAACTAACAGTTCCTGCATATCACTGTCTTGCTGGGCAGTCAAGGAATTCAAGGAAAAGTAGTGAGACGCCTAGCTGGTAGCAGACAGGCTGCTTCGCTAATGAGCAATAGCAGCTAAGCTAACAGAGTCCTGGTTGAATTAGCTACTCTTGTAATTGCTGCAGACACATTCTGGCTGGAGGAGTTGCTGGCTCCACTGTGGCATAAAAATGTTGAGCTGAGGCCACCAGCTACTTGGCAAGACGATGTGGAGCTACCATACACAGTGTGTCTGCTTTCTATTGATCTGAATGTACTGAACAAACCCGGTTTTTGTGACGCTATTATGACTCCTTAACATCAGTTTTAATGGTCCTATAGTTAAAAATGTATGCATGATCATGTGTTCAGATCCTCACACACACGTGCCCATGCACAGCCCACCCTATCCATACATCTTTGTATCAAGAGGGAAAACAAATTCATTATTTAACACCATGCTTCCCAGCCAGACGGCAGTATATTGGGCACGGATGCATAATGTATGCAGGCTATAGAATGAAATCTCATCTCTGTTCCACTTTAAAAAATCTGCCAGCGTCCCACTTTTGTACACAACAAGGCCTCAGGAACCTCCGTCTCTTTGTACATGTGCTGTAGCAGCGCCATCACTAATGCACACAAATTTTTTTATTAATTCTTTTGAACACACGTGTCCTACTCAGGCTGAAAGCTCTATATTATGATTTTCAAGACAGCGTCGTTTTTTTATGGTCCTGTGGGAAATAGCATGATCAACGGATAATATATCATACATAATCCATATCATCAATGCAAAAGCAGTGAGGGCATTTTATGCTTTATGGAAGACGGATATATGCATTGCAGATTGACTTATATATGGCGAGGGAGGGGGATCAATAATTCAGCAGTGGCTTTTTAATGGTTTCTCCCCCAGGGATTTCTGGGCCACTGGTTTTTCTTCTGCGACCCTTTTATGGTCTCTTTCTTCCTCCTGTGATCCTCTTGACATTAACTCTGTCGCCTATAGGACGTCAAGTGTTTCCGAGTGTGTGAGAGAGCTTATGTGTGTGTGTGTGTGTGTGTGTGTGTGTCAGGTGAAGCGTGCGTCCTTGGCTCGGCTCTCGCCGCGGCTGGGCTCATATCGAGGCATTCTGGGAAATCTCCTCAGCAGTGTGTGTCTGTGAGGATGGAGCCAGTGAAATGGGAGACTGACAAATCACATTTTGTCTAATGAAGCTAATGCAATTCAGATGGAGAGGAGAAGCGAACCCTCTCCTCTGTGCTGTGTGACCTTATCTTGCTATCTTGTTTCCTCCCTCTTGTTCTTTATCAAAATCTCTCTCTGTAGTTATCTATGCTTGCCTCAGCGAGGGTATTCCTGTATTCCAGTACCATCCCCAATAATGATGTGCTATCCACTGCAAAGAAAAAAATCCTCAATCCAGTCATATTCTGTCTTAAATTCTTGTTTTTCTTCAAACAAGGTAAAAAAAAATCTGCCAGTGGGATGGGATAATCCCATTTGTTTCCACTGCTGATTAACTTGTTTCCAGACTTTTCTTGAATCAAGGGTCATTTTCTTGATACTAGTGGGCTGATTTGCCTTATTCTGACTTGTTTTAACATATTTATACCTGTTCCCATGCAGAAATAATCCTGAAACAAGTGAAACTGCATTGGAAACAAGTGGGAATATCTCATCCCATTCAGATTTTTTTTAACTTAATTTGAAGAAAAACAGGATTTTAACACTGTGTACAAGACTTAAGATAGAGATTTTTTATAGTGTACTGGCATATGAAAAGGTGAACTATGCTTCCACTTAGTGATTCTTACAATTCAACCACCATTGTAAACAAAAATCATTTAAGCAGTTTGATACTACCTACAATTTCATGAATTTCATGTAGTTTTATGTCCGATGAGCAAACTATTCTGCAAATAAAAAGGAGGAGGTTTAGGTGGCTTTACCCTCCATTGTATCCATAATCCTGAATAAAACACTCAAATGTAACAAATGTGACATGGGCCAAATAATACAGCTTATCAGTGCTTTCTCGCCCCCACTAAAATCTCGTTCTGAGTAAGCATACGCTCATGTAGACAGGTGGCATACGCCGGCATCAGTCGTGCTCATCACTCTGAGGGTTTTGCCATTGTTGGAATAAAAGCAGTAACCTGAATTCGGAGGCACAGTCACGGTCACCGTCTTCCCAGCTTTCTCTGGCGTCTCTTTGTGCCTGCTGTCTTCTGTCTCCCTCCGAGCCTCGCCGAGGTTGTTTTGGATGTGTTTGTGTCAAGGTAACCTTCGGGGTATTGAATCGTGTCGTCTCACAATTGAATAATGACTGTTTTTCTTCGTCTGTTGCTTCCACATCCAGGGTAGGGGAGGGTGCACACAAACACACACATGCAAGCGCGTGCACCCAGGGCCCGCAGATGCACGCACATACACACACGAAGACTCTGCTTTCTTGCATGCTTGCTGTGTTGACTAATCAGGAAATTAAGCTCATTTGCTTACCCTGCTGTCCTCAGAGTATGCAGCATGGTGTCATCAATACCTCCCTCACTCCCTCTGATCCATGCACCGCTCTGTCTCCCTCCCTCCCTAATGAGCGGCGGGGAAACGTCAACTAGACAAAAACAAGGGTGCTCAGGGATCAATTAATTGGGATATGTCTGTAATGATGATCGCAAATTGTGTGTGCACGTGTCAGGGTGGGGCTGGGTGCGTGTGTGCGTTTCTTTTTTGTTTCTTTTTTTCATTTTGGCAAATTCGCACACTTCAGCAGACTTGCGTGTTGATGATAGTTTGAGGTCTTTGCCGTAAACGTCTGCAGAATAGGTGCTGACGAAGACTGAACCTCGACCTTCTGTGTTTTCATCCCAGACAAAATCCCAGTGTGGCGTTTAATGGCCTACTGTGTATTATGCATTCAGGAGTTAAAGGGCTATACCTGTGTTTTTACATGTTTTAGCCAATTCACTATACTGCGCGAATACGTTACAAAACAACTGACCATTTTTCAAAGCATGCCATACTTTTATTTCGATTTTTGAGTATATACTTCGTTATTCTTAGCTTAAACAATCGAATCAGTTGACAAACCCACTTTAAAATTTAAAAACTTGCCTGGGTTTAGAAACAATGGAAGTTTGAATTTAGTGCATTAAATAATCTTTTGTTCAGGGACTATTTTCTGTTGTGTGGGTTTTCAAGAGTGTAATTGTGCATTCATCTGCTGCTGATAAATCAGAAAAACCCATTTCCTACTTGGTAGTTAGCCAGACTATCATCATTTTTTAAAACAAGAACAAGCCAAATCCACACCATCCTTTTCACAGTGTTTTCTTATCATTTGTCTCCCGGGTTTGATTTTACAGCCGAATGGCGTGTGAATGCAACGCTGTCTGCCAGCTGATTTCGGAGTCCCTGACGTCGGAGCTTCCCACCAGCATGTGAATGCGTCAGCTAGGACCTGCGGCCTTTTCAGTGGATCGCGAGCATGCATCAAAGTGAAGCATGCAATGATAAAGTAACTTTGACAAAAATAAACCTGGGCGGGATGGATTCACCATGATGGATTAGCTATGTCCAACAAGTTTCAAGTCTCTGCAAGTTGATGAATGGCTGCCTGGAAGGCATGAAGAATGCAGTCAGACTCCTATTACAGTGAGCCTCAGAAAATGGTCAGCAGTGTGTGTGTGTGTGTGTGTGAATTTTAGGAAAACATGCAAAAAAAAACAGTATGGTCCATTGAGCTTTAATGGTGTGAGATAATGGTAATAGAGGATTTTAATGTAATGCTGTTTGAATGTGGGTAACCCATGACCCCACATTTTTCTTTCTTTCTTTCTTTCCTTCTTTCTTTCTTTCTTTCTTACTTTCCTGCTCAGTGGTGACTAATCCAAAAATATACACTGTATTTATAATGTCAAGACAGGCAGCTATACATTGCACACTCTGCTAATCTATCAAGCTTTCCAGGTGATTTGCCCTTTTGCTTTAGTGTCTTTGCAGCTTGTCCTTGCAGCAATTAGAAGAAAAAAAATGCCAATAAGGTGAGATAATTCCACATTCACTATCTTGAACTGACATTATCTCGAAATAAGCCGGATCACTCCAGCAGAATCAAGGTGTCACATCATTTCAAATGGACTGAAATAAGTTGATTTGCATTGAGGGGACCTGAAATTATCCCACTCCATTATCCCATTTTCTACACTTGGTTTAAGAAAAATGAGATTCAGCACGAGACTGAATGAGCTGGCGGTGGGCGTTTCTTGCTGTGGAAAACGCATGATCTTCTCCAGCTGCCATCTGCGTGGATGACACATCACAGATCACAGACCCTATATTATCTGATCATGCTATTTCTAGAGATGGACATTATTCGCAGCGTGCCTCTGTTTAGCCTTGACGACACACACAACTGCTTCATAGTTCGGTTGAAACTCGTCCATCGTCTCTCCCCATGACCCCTGCACTCTCTGCCTCTTTAACACACATATAGCTGACGGCGGTGGCGCCCGTGTCAGATTAGGATGGCCGTTCCCGGCGCACAACAAGGGAACGCTCCGTTCCCATCGAGCTCGAGGACTTCTGATAAAAGCTCAAGCGTCGAGAAGGCGGGAGAGGGGGGGATTACAGGCTGTCCTGACTGAGACTGAAACGTTTCATTGAGCATGACTGCAGGAAATGAAAGTAGGACAATGCAGAGGCCAGGGAAAGGACAAGGCAGCCTGAAGTGGGTTGTTCACATGTGTGTGAGCGCAGAGGGGATGACCACAGGGAACGGGGAGGGGGGGGAAAGCAGGTGTGACATCAACTTGAAATAAAAAAAACGAGAGAAGTTTGAATAAGCTGTAACTTTTATTGCACATTCCTGTTTGGTCTTGCAACGACCTTTCACCTTTTGAACTTTATGAACTCGGTCTCGACCAAACGCTCAAGTCAGAGGTGGGGTGAAGTTGCCCCGTCGATGCTGATCACGGGTCAGACGTGCACATTCCCTCGTAACGGGGATCATTGTTATAGGGAGCTCTTACTGACCCTAGATCAGTGCCCTGGGGGAACTTCAGCCCGGATCTTTGTGTTGACTGCATTACCCATAAGCCAAATCACTGTCTAGACCCGGACCAATGGGGAAGGGACAGTGGTGACATCACGGAGGGGACTAGGAAGTATTTTAGGGAGCTGGGGAATTCATTAAATTCCGCTGAGATGCGCTCCACGTCTGCTCCCAGTGAAGGAAATACTCCCTTGATAATCTTGAGGCTTTGCAACACTCTGTCCTTCTTTTGTCCCTGAAATCCCCCCCAAAAATACACACCTTCCCCCCATCACACAAAGGCTATATCATTCTTAGTAAGGATTTTTTTTTTTTCTTCTCGTTTTCTTGTGACAATACCTGCGACATGCTTCAAATCTTCATTTTGGCAAACCACAAATAAATTAAAACACAAACATTCATATAACACAATGTGACATTTTTTTTTTAGGACGCTTCGAAAGAAAAAAAAAAATTACATACAGAGCCAAAAAAAAAAGAAGAACAAAAGAAGAAAAAAAAAGAACAAGAGAAGAGAAGCATTTGCTGTTTTGTTTTTTCCCCATATTTTTTTTCTTGCTTTTCTTGAAAAAAAGATATAGCTAGCTACCAATCACATATCACATGCAGATATAATACAACATAATCAGTTCACCCAGTTAGTGTCTGCAAACTACCAATCTAAACTATATCACAAAATTATTCTCTTGAAACCGGCAAACACTCAGCTTTTGAGATATTTTGTCTTAATAATAATTCATTTTACAGTTTTCTCCGCTCACAAGCCAAGAGAACACTATACAATCAACCCTGAAATGACTAGCCAAATTGAAAGAGGACTAACACGCTTTCACTTCGTACATGATCACATACCAGATGGTGTGTTTTTTTTTTTTTTTGTTTTGTCTTTTTTTTTTTTAATCTTGGGAGTGTAACGCACACACTCGCGCACACATGCACTCAACACACAGACAAGATGTTTTTTCTTTTTTTAAATATTATTATCA
>OMLF01056956.1:7736-24950 GCA_900302615.1 Holocentrus rufus | reverse complement strand
GGAAGAGGACGAAGACGTGGAGCGGAGCTGCGGGAAGAAGAAAAGGAGGGGAAGACGCCAGAGGATGAGGAGGGTGAGTCTGAGGTCAAAGACGCCCTAAAAACTCTCTGCGCCTCCATCGAGGCACCGGAACACAGCATTTAGGCCTGCAGCAGTAACAATTACAGCGAGCTGAATGCTGCATAAACGGGGCGCCACATTACAGTGCAATGAACATGTTTTGATAAGAGTGCGAGGCTGTGAATGAGCCTGTCTCCCAGCGCTCGCTCCTCACAGCTCAATTGCACTAGAGGGGCTCAATGAGTCACTCCGACACACATGGATACACTCTAAACACTGAGGCTGGAGCTGTGCATGCAGTCCTCATGGGCCAACATCACAATACAAGCATTTGCATTCTGACCTAATTACGGACTAAAGACGAACACAAGCAGCAATTTGGCCCTAAATGACTCCCTCGGCCAACAGGGTCATTATCCAGACGATTTTCAAATCAGTTTGTATTGTTTTTGAGCCCCTGAAGCCCAATTTAGAGTAAAAGCATGGCTGTCTGCTGTGTTTATAAAAGTGGAAAAATTAGAAGTGTTTAAAAGGTCCACTGGCTGCAACGACAAATCCAGGTACAGTACATCGTTCTTAGCTTTTTTCTTGCATTTGCACATAAAATGCATCCAGTTCCTTTGGACCGTGAATGACAAATGTCCACATCAAGCATGAAATTACAGAGCACAGTGAGGACAGCAATTAACACACGGGAGCCTAAGCTTTCACACTGGGGCCTGAAATGCCTGTAATGTATATTTGATCATCCTGTTGTGCCTAAGGTCTAAACCACCCACTCAACAGCTTGTGCCAAGTCGAAGGGCCCACTGGGCAATGAGACGCCAAGCTCAGTGCCAACAGATACACACGGTATGTACAATATGTCATCAGCTTCACAGCCAGGAGCGACTTCTGATGCCGTTAACACTGAAATCTGTAGGTTTACGGAGAAGTGAGCAGCTCGATATTTTTGACTTGATACAAAACACGTTTTAGGATCTAGAAAATTCCCTCAGCTAGACGTTTTCTCATGCAAATACAGCTCTGACTAGATTTCAAACGGTGAAAGTGGCTGTTTACCATGTTCTCTTCCCAAAAAGTCAGAAAAGAATTATTGTGGTGATTTATGTTGCTGTCTGGCCCAAAACACCCTTTTTTCCCTATGGCTGCCAAACCTGACCAGAGATGATTTGCCAGTTTGTGATATCAAATAACCAAAAATAGCTTACTTCCATTGTTAAACATGTTTAGTTGGCCCTAATCCTAATAAGCACCCTGCGAATCTGCCACTGAAAAGTGCTCACTTCCTGTATGTTGTTTTTTCCTTTTTTTTCTTTTTGTACAGGAAAATTGTGGAATGCTCGCCACAAAATATATTCTGTGCTGAAAAGAACACCAGGAGGTTAGGACTCAAATAAAAACAACTTCTATGCACCGTTCTCAATGCTTCCTGGTGTCTTGGACAATCAGGTGGGGCTGCAGAAGGGATGAATGGAACCTTTTCATTCTGTATCAGAGGATTATTATTTAGAGGACTCGGCTCACAGTCAGAATAGGGCTCTTCTGTATAGAGCTCTTCAGGTCTATATAATTTCAAAGCAACACTCAAACACTAGCCTATTCTTCTCACTCTCAATGGACCATAGTTCATTTCAAATATCTCAAGAAGTACCTCTTGAGTGGAGAATATAATGATGTTTTTAATAACTCGGAGGATGAATCAACTGCACACAGGGGAGGCGAGAGGTTGCAGGTTATCTCTGAAATGCCACCTCCGATCATTTGTTGATTGTCTGGTTTGTCTGGCATGCTACCGGCGCCCTATTTTATGAGTGAGCTGTGTACAAAAGCACTGTTAGTTGTCAGTGGTTTACAGTATGCAGCATGATTGATTTTCTCAGAGAGATGTGCTTCAGCCTCACAATAGAAATAGTAGAGAGCACGCTGCTCAGTTCTGTCACACAAGAGGATTGGGGCAACCCACAGTCAAAGTTCTGAGAGTAACACCTGAGATTAATCACAGAAAACTAAGAATTAACTCAAAATTCTGATAATAAAGTCAGAGCTTTTTCACAGCAGACATTTTGACATGAAATAGCAGGTAAACACAGGTGTTAGTAATGACGTTAATTAAGGTTCCATTCAGGTCTAACAGAGCCTGGTTCATGCTGGCTCACTGGAAAGACTCGACTTGACTTCAATGGAGCAGAACCTTCATTAACGCCACGGTGGCCTCGTGATCTCAGTCATTTTCAAAAGTCTTCCTGAAATAGAAAGTGACATATGCAGATCACACCAATCCCAGTGAGTCTCATATGGGTGGCAGAGTAATCAGGGCCTGGATTGGCTGTGCCAGCTGTCTGTAATTCGCTTTTACTCCCATTTTACTCCCCGATATAGCTGCAATGTGTTTGAAATCACTGGAAGCAGTGTGGTTGCACCTTTTGCACAGGTGAAGCTCATTTTGGCTGAGACTGTGGTTGGTGGGGAACTGCATACATCACTTTCTCTTTCCAGGAAGCATTTTGACATCAAGAGGCCACCGTAGGGTGAACTGGTGCAAACATTTTTGGGTGGACAATTTCAAAACATATCTGACTGTGCTGTGAGCTTCCAATTTTCAAAAAGGACTTTTATAATGGTTTTTAAGAGTGAAAACAAGTGCCCTGTTGTACCACTGTTGGCAGCTAGCAAGACACTGCAGCAGAGTGATACATTTCTTGTCACAAAATCTAGTGGTGACACTGTGCTATAAGTTATAAATGATGGGTCTCTTACAGCCTGGGTTATAATTTCACAGCCTGGGTAGAAAAATACCAAACCTCTCCTTAAGCTAAGTGCTTTTTTAAGATTGCTCCCTAGCTACTTTGGCAGCACACTAATTTAGCAAAGCCATAACATGCAGTTATTAGCTGCTATTAGCTAGGATGCTCTTCTCTGTTGCAGCCTCACTTTGTGCTTTGTGCAATTAGACAGTTGTATTTTTAGTTGCAAAGCACCTGGATCAAGAAAGAAACTCACTCAAATGTTCATTCATTCATTCATTCATTCACTCACAATTAATCTGTTCCTAGGAGGCAGGGCACTCAGGATGCCAGGGAATCACAGCTTGGGACTTTTCGGGTTGTAAAGCACATAGATGCAAGCTACAAAACAACACTTTCCTTTTCTCAACTGTGTAGGGTACCTCTACGGCACTGTGTGTCCTTGCTTAAATAATAATCTTGCCGAGTGCAGCTTTAAAGTTTGGCAAATGTACATCACCACCGCCGACTTGGACATTGTTACCTTACATGCCCTTCACGCTACCTCCCCTCCCAGCCTCCTCATTCACCAGCAGGTCGAATGAATCAACCAATGCGAGCCAATAGTCTCAGTTCACTAAGTCCATCCCCCACTGCACCATGACATAGTGAGAGGAGACAACACTCATTTGTTTCCACGGCACAAAGGCAGGGAGGCAGAGGAGAGCCAGGTTAGATAGGGAGAGCCTTGGCAGATGGCCATATCCCTCCTGATAGTGACAACGTTGGCGGTGGTGCCCATTCACAATGAGCTGGATAAGAGGGTGTCTCTCTCTCTCTCTCTTTCTCTCTCCCTCTCTCTCTCTCCTTGCACTTCCTGTATCAGTTCTGAGGAGAGGGTAATGAGCCCAATCAGATTTCCCCGTGGCTCAGCATAACGAATGGGTCAGATGAGCGACGGGAGACACTATTGAAACAGGCGCTGGGGGAAATCATTGACTCCCTCTGTCTTTCTCTCTCTCTCTGTCTCTCCTCCTCCTCGTCTCTTACTGTCTTCCTCTATTTCTCTCCCTCCTCCTTTTACCGCCCGCCTATCTCTCTCCAGTGTCTATCTTTCGCTCGCTGTCTTCTTGCGAGCCTTGGATTGAACGCCGCTGAGCCGCTAAATGAGAGAGGCAGCATTGTGTCTCCGCAGCACTTAAAATCTGATTTCTGTCACATTTCTCAACTGATCTGTAAGCAGAAGAGCGACATAAAAATAGCAGCCGTGTTAAGTGTCTTCCCCAACTTTTGTGTGTGTGAGTGTATTTGCGAACACATAAATCCACGGCTTACATAAAGACCCCATGTGCACCATAACTTTTATCGCCATGATTCACGATGATCCAACTGCAGCACTGAAGCTGTTGTAGAGTGGAGGGCAGCAAATGCATCTGTTTCATTCCTCTGCCTGTGTTTAGCTGGATATCCTGCCCTCTCTGTTTGAGTTTGAGCAGAATTTGCAAGACAAGTGTCATCACAGTGACAAGTGTTCAACCTGCTATGCCATGGGCTCACTACTAGCAATAAAACTTTTAGTCTTTAGGTGTTTGTACATCACTCTGCACAACAGTAACAAGCGAGTACATTTCAGGACTGTGACAAAATTAGTGAAACCCTGGTGGGTTGCCAGCCAGACAGTCACATTCACAGAGTGTTACAGTTTGCAGTCCTAAAACCCAGAAGCAAGTAGGTAACTTTTGAGCCATGGGTTCCCTGGAGGGAGCTGCTGGCAGTGACATCAGTGGAGCATGACCAACTGTTGTAGTTCACTTTAGCATTTCATGTTAGCCCATACTGCCTGTATTAATTGCATGTGTTTCAAAACTTGAAAAGAGCCCATTGGTTTGTGGAGATAATTGTGTTGAACAAATCGTGGAAATATCATAGGCCTCTGCTACAGATATTTTCTTTAATTTTCAAAAACCCTGCCAAGGAAGCTCATGGTCAAAGTAATTTCCAGGTTGGCCACAAAAACACATGACCACTAGACAACTCTTAAAGACTTATTTACACCAATTTTGACAGCTATCTTGAGACAAAAATTACCAATTTTGACAACAAAAGGTGCAGGGTATATTTTTTTGTTGCGTACATATAGAATTTGTAATATCACAAACACAGTCAGGACTGTCACCTTGTGTGATTTGGATATTTATTGTAAAGCTGATGCTTGGAATGTGTTTAAATAGCTGGTGGTAAAATATCAACATGGAAGGAATAGAGGACAGGTTGGCTGAGGAAGAGAGAAAGTACTGTCATTTATATCACACATCATGCAAACAATACAGAGACGCACAAATGGCAGCAAAGTCATGGAAAGAGATCGCCAGTATTTCACCAGAACCTAATCTCCTTTTTCCCTAACAAAACTTAGCTAGCTTAACTGGGAAATGTCAGCTGCCATGTTTTAGTGGATGTTAACAAATGGAACAGCCTCGCGTCACGTTACTGTGGAAATGATAGTTCAGTTCTTTATTCACAAGTTAGTTAAAGATACAAGATAGAAAACATAGTGGTAAGATATGTGAAGTGGGATATCCTGGTAAGCTATCAAGAGCTTGAAAGTAAAAGCCTTGAAAGAACATCTCATACATCTTGGACTAAGTATACTAAATATGGGTGTAGTGAAACAATATATCTTTTTGTCAAGAAACATCTGTCAAAGGTATTGAGTGACAAAGTATCAAAAAGCCCTTCGCACAGTGGCAGGACCCCAAGAACTGACCAAATCCTGCCCCCTGAACACAAACTAGTCAATTATTCCTTTGCAAGCACTGTCCTCTGAGAAACAAAACATCTTTCTCGGTAGACCTGAATGAATTTTCTCTAGATGTCGAGGTGTTTTCAGTTGTTTATGCTGTTGCTTCTTAAAAAACATGGTGGAACGTGCCTGGGGTACGTGCAGCAGTGATACACGGTATCCCGAGAGACTGAACAATGGAGCGGTGTTTTTTATTCCCTCCCCAGACCTCAAAATCAAAACAGGCCCAATGCCTCCTGTGGATACATTTGTGTGACTGACCACACAGCCAACTGAATCCTAATAAGTTCAACAAGCACACTATGTTTGCTCGAAGGTAAGTCATTCAAAATTCAAAAGATCAGAAGTTAAAGTTACACTTGGAGACTATGCTAACATGAGCACTGACCAGAGCTCTACTTTCTTAGCTAAACAACTGGACAGGCAACTTAGCCTCTCTCCAGTGTTCTAACATGCAGCTACTGAGCGACCGTGTCAGCTTTACTGATACAGTAACTCAGTGTAGAAGTACACTCGAGAAAATACTGGAAACAGGTTAACAGTTATATTTTATCCAAATTATTACAGTACATGGATGATGTTAAGAGCATGAGGATTCTCCCTTTGGCATTGGGAACAGTATCCACCTTCTACACCTCGCCAAATTTGGGCCTTTGTCTTTGCACTTCCAGCTGTTGAACTTCACAGCAAAGATAGTAGCTAGTGTGGATAATCCCAATCCAGATAAACAGTGTATATATAGAAAAAAAATAAACTAAAGAGTGCACTCATTCTAGTGCAGATCTACACCAGGCATGTGTGGGCACACAATGTCTATATAAAGTAGATAGTTGTAGAGAGGGTGAGAGGGTTTTTTACGTGACGGCTTTGATCTTGTCCTTCGTCCAAAGACGAAGGACTGACTGGGTATATGACTGAATCCCACCATTTCCAACGTTGAGTACATAAACCTTGTCCCACCTAGCAAAAGTAATTAAGGGGCCCGGATCTGTCAATTAGTGGTATGCCAACCACCTAGTGGTCAGGACTGTTACTCACCCTTTTGTCAGTCTGGTTAAGTTTGTATTTCCACATAAAACACCATAAGTTGATTATGCTGCACAAGCTGTTTGGAGCAATTTTATAGTCATTTTGAAACTGTAATATGCTGATATGGAGTTTCGCTAGCTAACTCACTGTGTGTTACGCAGACATACTAAATGTACCGGTGTGTTGGCTGAGATGAGGGTGAATAGATAACTAAAGATTTTTTTATTGTGAACTATTGTATTCCTTTAATCCTTAACTAATGAGTGGGACAGGGTGTGAGACTTGGAGGGAACATGGGCTGGATGAATGGGGAATGAAAGAGGGAGGGAGGGGCAGATTGATGGATATTTAGCACCTGATTAGTGGCAGTGAGGACAGACTAGCCAGCCCATCTGCTTTACATTTGTTCGCCTGGCCATAGATGCCAAGGACAGAAAGCCTATGCTACAATCACACACGCTAAACTACATGCCAGAACTAGCACCAAACAAACATTAAGCAAACATTACTCTGTCAAAAAGAGACAGTGGTCATATTTGTTCACATACAACAACAGTGTGATTAAGCTGTTTACATGATTCTAGAAAGTGACAACCCCCATAATAATCTGGTTTTGCGTTTGCATATGTTTCAGATCTACGAACGGGGTTCAACTCTGACAAATGGGATTTCTAATTAAACCAACCTCATCCCCACCACCCTGCTGGTCTGTCTGTTCGACTCGGTTCAGCTTTTGGACTATGCTGCCGGATCCATTTTAACGGCATAACACATGATTGAATTAACCAGATAATCTAACCAGTTGTAGGTCCAATCATGCTGGCTGGATGGTTGTGGGAAAATGTGGATCAGGTTGCCAGTGAATTCTCCTTGAATCATTTTGTTGGATGTTGGATGACGTAGCAGTTTAATATCCATTTCATTTTGATAATCAGAAGTGCCTGGAATTAGATGGAAATTTGAAATAAAAATCTGTATGCTGTGATATATGGAGGATGTTTCAAGTGCATATGCCACTGGAAATACTGATTCCCTATAGTGCCATTTTATACACAGAATGCTGTAAATTTTTGCTCTCATTGAGGGTCTAATGTTGGGGGTTGTTCTATGTGGCTACATAAAAATGTGTGAGGAACGTTGACATCACTATGATATATATTGCATATCTCATCATATATCTTGTATACTGAAAATGTCATATTTTTGTCTATTTTTACATCATAATATTTTTCCCCCATTAATTTTCTTTGTAATGAAAGAGAATTAGCTGAGCCTTTTGAAATCACAGGAAGTCCTGCTTGTAATGGTCACTTGATTCAGGGTGAATCTGAAGAGGCCACACATCACTGTAGCATAATCCACTGTGGACTGTATAAGCAGAACAACTCCAATGGCCAGTGAATCACTTAATCATGGTGTCGAACGGGAGCAGAATCCATGGCCCATGCTCTTGTTTCTTTTTCTTTCTTTCTTTCTTTCTTTTGACAGAAAGACACACACAGGGTACACTCTTGTGCTCCTGAGAGGTGACTTGACATGGTTGAGCGTCATTGAGGAACCTGCTCAAAGTGTGTGATGGCTGTGGATTGTCATAGAGGACCGCCAGAGAGTGTGACAGCAGAGCAGGGCTTATTATCACACCAAGGTGCTGCCTTGTCGGCCACGCTGCCACATAACGCCGCTCACATCTACTCAGGCACTCACTGGTGAGTGCTGCTCTTGCTCCCTTGCTATAGGACTCAACACAATGCAATGGGAAGACTTCAAAACACCCACACGATAAAAGCTTTTCGGTGTTACATCTCAGCCCTGTGATGTGTAAAAGTATATTTTTTTGTGCTAATCAAAATATATAAATATATATATATTAATTTTTCAATGCATGTTTTGTATCCACACCTTGAATAAAAAATACATTGCATTTGGATGCCATTGTGTTGGGCGGCAAAAGCTTTTAGGCTAAAATAGCACAATCTGAACAACGGCAGCATAGAGTGCTGGGAAAGGCTTTATGAAAAGAGTGAAGGGGAGCGGGGGAAAAGCTTCCACGGTGTCCCATCCAGACGGAGCTGAACTCAACCCCAGATGAAATGGCAGTGTGGCCTGGGGATGGGACAGGAATTGAAATAACTCGAATCAATCCCACAACTACATGCCGATGATGTCCTTAGAGGAATACCTCCTGGCAATTAAAGCAAAACAGACCTAACTTTTTTTTTTCTTTTGTAAGTTCTGCAGGAGGGCTGCACAGATCACCATCTCTACTTGATAAGTGGCGGATTTAATGCACAGCCGCTTCCTTCCTTAACAGAATATTAACGCGGGCTGCCATCCATGAGAATGACTCATTTACAAGCACGCGCAGGAAACTGGGGACACAAACGTGGATGGGGTTTGTCGCCTCGCTCGTTTGATAACAAGCACTCGAGTGTATTTACAAGGCAGAGCGAGGCAGATAAGTCGGCGGTGTAATGACACTAAGCAGGTCAGGGATGCCTCTGCCTCTCAGTGTGTTGTTGCTCATCTCCCTCCCACAGCTATCCCCCTCTCTGTCAGCGGGCTATACTTCCTCGCACGGCCTGACACCACACAGCGCTGTCATCTGCACAGATGCAAAGGATGAATGTCAAATACCCCCCCTCTCTCTTCCCATAGTTTGACTTGTGAAGTCTGATCGTACGCTCCCATAAACTTTCATCTTGTTTGTGCGCTCTGAGCTGAAATCCTGCCCAGGCAGCGCGCTTGGAATGGAGGGGAAAAAAAAAAAAACACTGCGGGGCTTATTGCCTGCCTCAGCAGCGAGGGCGCAACCACGGTGACATGGCACTCACATGGGTGATGTGACCCCGCATGCGGTTTCCAATCTCAGAGTGTGTGGGAGTCAATCGGTAGGTGCAAGGTTAGATACAAATTGGCTCTGTCGCGTCATGCTGCAGCTCTGTGGTCAGCAGCTCAAGCCCAGACAATGGCTACAACTGGAAAGCAACACTCCTAGGCAGAGGAAGTTGCCAGAGGGAAAAAAAAACAAGGAATGTGAATTAGTACAAAATGCAATTTGTATAGAAGGCTGGTGGAAACTGCTATTTCCTTTTTCGCTCTGTTTTTTTTCACTTATTCCTTCCCACATCCTCTTTATCCCTGCCCATTCATTATCTTACCTATATCCTGTGTCTCTCTTTTCCTGCTAAATGGGCCCTCTCTCCTCTCATCAAATAAACCTGCAAGCTCCTGTGTGATCTCCTCCAGCCGTGTTTTATGCCTCGCATTATGACACATGTAATCAGACTGGCTGTTTGCACTACTTTGTTCAGCACAAATTGCTGCACCGATGGTCCCGGCAAAGCACAGATGGGACGTGGACAGTTTTTCATCGGCTGTTCCATACCACAGAGCCCAACACATCTGGTATGCAGCGAGAAGCATCTTTGCACTAATTTGTTTGTCACTATATATTGAAGGGACTATCTGTCATCCTGCCATGCTTTGGTTGCGGCATGATGTTTGAAGAACATGGCTAGTCATAAGTTTCAGGCAGCCGGGCTGGCTGGCCGCTTGGGACTCACTCACACAAGCCATCTGACTGCTGAAATGAAGGAGGGAGGAGAGGGAAGAAAAGGGGTGGAAAACAGGAAAATAAAAGAGAGAGCGGAGGGAGCCGGTTCCCTTTGCTTTAAAGCAGCTCAATATCAGACAATGAGACAAACATTAATAAAAAAATATATATATTAAAAGAGGTTTTTGTTCAAATGGTGCGAAGCGCGAGTGGTGTCATTTTCAGAGCCGCGGTGTCTGAAAAGCCGCAGCGCGTGACTACAGGCAGCCTAGCTTGTTTGGTACAAGAGTGATAATTTCATCTGCCACAACATTTCACAATACAGACACATTGACATACGTGGGTGTGGGAATTTCTGAGCCCCCTCCCCAACCCATCCCCCTTACAGTTCCCTCTGCCTGGTTTTTCCAGCCTCTATTTTCCATACAGTCCCGGAGCGGAAAAAAAGAAAGAAAGAAAAACGTGATGAATGCAATCTGACAGCTCATAATATCCCGTTTCCAATTCCATGCTCTACGTTTAGTGTGATTCTGAGTCAATTAAAGAACTGTTTGATGTTGATGCATCCAGACTTGGAAATTAAGCACCAGTCTGCTAGTTTACTAGTTTATAGAGCTGGTCTGCATGTTCATATTTACACCAGCCATCTCCTACAGGCCGGAGCTTTTAGTACATACAACGCTGGGAATGTTTATAGATAAGAAACACATTAAACATATGGACAAAAAGGGGAAATGTTAACCTAGCGTAAGCATGTCGAGATGCACACCCTTACTGATGTATTTTTATCCCAAATACAATAAAACTAGGGGGAAAATGACTAAAAGATGGGACTGGAAAGTAGGGCTTTTGAGTGAAATGTAAATGGCTTGGTGCTTGCACAGAAATCTATTTCTCGGAACAAAAAAAAAGGCTTTTATCTGAGGACAAGCACTTTCCTTGGCTCCTTAAAAATGACATTAATGTTGCAGGGGAGGATGATGCTGTGGTAATATTAGCCGCAAAAGGACTTGAAGAAAATTCCAGAGCGCTCAATGCCTTAGAAATATCATTTTTACATTTACTTAAATGGAAAAAGGAAAAGCTCCGGCGTCTTGCTCAAGGGTTGTATTAGTCCACTCTGGTCTGAAGTAACTTAAAAATATTTTCCAATTTTCACAAATTCATATGGAAAAAGCTGAAAACGACATGTGAGGTTGGTAGACTAAGGAAATGGGATTTCCTGCAATTCAAAAGACAGACTTTTGTGAAGTCCAAAATGGAGGGCCTTTATAGTGAGGCACAAGCAAGGAGTGTGTTCACTGAACAAAGGCAGCATGTTAGAGTCAATATTAAGCACCTCCACACTGTTCTCAAATGGGAAATGCAAAGTCAAGGCAATGAAACTCCCATGCAGCCACACACACACAAACAGACAAGCACTAGCATACAAACTGGTCAGTGCTCAGATTGGGGCTGAGTGATAAATGGATATCATATTAATATCGTGATATGACACGAAATATTGTGTGCAATTTTGGATGTATTATCGTGACAGGGTATAAGCTGTTTCTGGTTTTAAAAAGCAATCTTACAGTAAAGCGATGCAGTTTTCTGAACTCATTAGACTGTTAGTTGTTCTATTATTTTCCTTTACCTGCTTGGTCATCATATCCACATTACTACTGACTTTTTATTAAAAATCTCTTGCATGTAAAGGTCTCTTGAGAACACCAATAGATTCTCAATGGATTTTTTTCCCACAGCGTTTTCAAAAATGTAAGAAAATCAGTACAGTTGCATACACACATTGATACATGTTTTTTCAACACGATAATGTCCACAAACCAAAGACATTTTTGATTTTTAAACAATACACACAATTTATATAGACAGAAAGCTAATGTTAGCCTAAAACAAAGTACAAGAGTTTGTCATGTTCTGCTGACATCACGTTGCCAGAAATTCCCGTGGCACATCCACCGCAGTAGCTTCTCCCCCAGCACCAAAATAGCTAGCTAGTAGTCTTTGCTATAAGTGTCCAGGGTCATGACTCTGTCAGTAGTGAGTGTTAACAAGTGAAAAAGTTTGAAAGAAGTGCAAACAAACATGACATACACCTAGAGAGCAGAGTAAGAACAACGTGTAATTATTCCGAGCTGTTCAGCTGTTATAGTTTCAGTATAGCAGCTTGTTAGCAACTTACTTTTTTAAAGCACATGACCGCTTAAAATTTTGTTGTCGAGATGTTAAGGGGTTTCATTTATGTCGAAGAACAAAACATCAATTTCTGTATGGGAATAAAGCATCAGTAATCTGGCCAGAGAACAAGCGGCTCAAAAATGTTCAAACTCACTTCCAAGTTTTAGGACTTCACACTGTATCACTGTACTCTTGTGCATTAAGGGGACCCATAGAGGAGCCTTCTCACAGCACTTTAAACCCGATGACCTCCATGTTGTGTTCAAGAGCACACTGCTACACAGCTGGTTAAAAAATCAGAGCCTTCACATGAAATGAATGCACGGTGAAGCAGAAATGAAAGATGGAGAGACAGAGAAAGAGAGAAACCATTTACTTAGGTCTCAAACTGTCACCTATTTTCTAAAGTCTGCTGAATAATGGAGAGGAAGGGTGTTGGCACGGAGACAGTAAAAGGTTTTTGCTGTATTTCTTTGATTGGAGGCCACTGAGGTGGACTTATGTGTTCTCTGTCATCAGGTGACACTTTCCTGAATCCTCTGTGCGCCTGTGAATTCCAGCCCATTATCTCCTTCGTTCCCATGTCACTGTAATTTTAATCTTCTCTGTCACCTTGTTAATGGACCCTTCAGTCGGTCTGACAGACTGGCGTTTTATCACTTTGATCTGCACAAAGGTCAGAGTTCCTGTAAGAACAAGGCTGCCCTAAATTGTGGTAACAGCATCATCTGATGTGATATTTCATTCCCCAATATGGAATTTGTTTTTCTCTTGTCTCCCCTCCACAGAGAGGTCAGAGGTCAGAGATTAGGATCGATGAAGTGGATGTAGAGGGTAAATCCGCCGAAACTAAGTTTACCACCTTTTTGCGTTGACATAAATAACCAGGGCGGAAATCCAGTGTGTCATAGGAGGTAGAGCCTTTCAAGAAAAAGAAGCATAAATTTATGTTTTTCTGAGTATACCTGCTGTGTTTTGCCTTTTGATGATCATGACTGTGCTGATGCGTGATGACAATGTTGTTCTCCGTTCAGCAATTTAAACCAAAGATGAAAAAGAGCTAATGAAGCCAAGCAACGATCAAGACCACAGCAGTTGTGGGTATTATTCTAAGCGGGCATCGCTAAATCATATCCAAACTACTCCAAATGGCTCCCATTCACGCACACGCCGCCCCCCTCCACCCTCCACCCTTTCTCTATCACCTTCTGAGAGCCTTGCATCCGCAAAGCAGCGCTGCCTTCCCACCTCAGCAGCAGCTGAATCAACGATGAATAGTCGTGCGGGAGAGTGAGGTCATTAGTGAGATGTGGAAGTTTGAATTGGCACACCGGAGGCTTCATTTGTGCCGCATTCACGACTCCTTTTGACTTTGAAGTGCGCGGCACACCTGACTCGTATTGGGGAGACTGGTGTTTCTGCTCATTTCCGCTCCGTCTTTTTGAAGCGAAAGCAGGGTGATCTATTTTGAGAAGGGCCTCTACAATCCTCCCTCATATGCTGGATGGAAGCGATGTGGGAAGCTAGGGAGCCTGCAGTATAGTGTGATATAGTGTGGTGTGTGTGTGTGTGTGTGTGTGGGTAGAGCCTCCTTGTCCACAAAGTTTCTCTTTGCAGCAATAAGTGTGTGAGGGTGTGTTTGAGAGAAGGAAAGATAGAGAGAATGTGTGTGTGTGTGTGTGTGTGTATGCACTTGGGCGTGCACGTTGGTGTGAGAGAGATGAAGCGTAAACATCCTTATACAGGTGTGCAGACTTCATGTCATTACTTAAAGTGGCCTAACAGTCTTTCAGCCAGTGACTTCAGGTTCAAGCCCCATAGTTGGCAAACATCTGCCCTGTTAAAGCATCCTCCACCCCAGACCTCCACCTCTTTCAGGTGATGTAACGCACCCTCTGGCGGCTATGTTTGAGACCTGACCTGAACAGCCCTGTTTCATTTCTGTGCTGTTTTTGACTGGGGACTGATCCTGCAGCTGATCCTACGTCTGACCGTCTTTGTGTTTCCATATTGTTAGCTTGTTGCCTATTAGCTGTTGCATCTGGTTAGCTAACTACCACTGTCGTCTTGTTCAAAACACTGACTTGTACCTTCCATATATATAGAAGGAAGCGTTGGTGGTTGCTAGTAGTTGTTACCACAAACATCTGCTGCTTTGCTAAATAAACATGCTGGCTTGTTAGCAAGCTAACAAAACTAAAAACCAACAGTTTGTTAAGGTTAACTGAGCTGACTCATTTAAAGCTACAGCTCAGTGTACTGAAGTAGAGACCGTGGCTAAAACAAGACAGATTACTGTGTCACAGTAACCTACATTTGAAGATAAGTCTACATCATCAGATGATTTGCTGATGACATTACAGAATGAATCTACACCCACACCAAAACAATATTTTTTGGGATCTAGTCTTGTTATAATTCACATCTTACCTGTGCACAGCTTATTCTGCAATGGACCACCTTGATGACATTGGCCATGGTTGCTAGGAGATTTGTGTTGCAACTGCGAAAGCTCTATAAAGTATCACATAATTACTGTTTTTGACAAAGGTCTCATTGTCTCTGCAAAAATGCCACTCTGACCTGGCAACTCTCTGTGAGGATCATGACAATATTCCACGCTCATCCCTGTGTTTCCTCCCTGAAATGTCTCCACGCTGATTCACCGTATGGTTTCTTTTTCTTTGATCTCAAGTGGTGGAGGGTTGCTATTTCTAGGGTGATATCACACATTTAGCCATTTCAAGGCTGCGCTTGTTTACGTTGCTGAACTAAAAGAAACACGAAGGCAGCGTGTCGTGCTTCCTTCCTGTGTGTAACCTGGCGAAAAAGATAAAAAGAGAGAAAAAATAAAAAGCTATCTATCACAGGGAATGTGTAAGTCTTCCACAGAGTAAATAATGGGATCAGAGATGTTATCCGCTGTCTGTGTAGGCAAAGCATTTTGCTTCTGGTGCATGACCCAAAACAGACAAGTCCGTGAAATGGAACACCAGCTTAGTATTGCTCTAGTAGACTCTGATCGGTGGAAACAAATGGAGTTTGGCAGTGCTACCCAACATGGCTGTGTATGATACAGTGTGTCCTAAATACTCTCTGACAGTAATACAAGACTTTGTCTGTTTAGATCCATATGGCGATAGGGAGAGGAAGGAGGAGCGTGCTCTGTCCTTAGCTGGTGCTTTAAGCATTGCCAAACTACTCACAAGATCCTGTTTTTGTTCTTACTTATTTCGTTTATCTCCACCTTTGATGGTAAGTGTTCACTGCTGTGGCGTCTCTGCACTGCTCTTCCCAGAGAAAACCTGTCACTCAGTCAGTGTGGCCACATTCATGTCATATGCAAAGGAAGGTAGAGGTAGGAAATGTACCATTATCAATACGACTTGCAAGTGTTCACATTAAATTGTAAGTAAAACAACATTTGTGATTTCTTCAAGTCTATTTAAAAACGTAACACTGTTAAATAATTAATTTAACAAAAAACAAAAAAAAAAAATTCAGCTCCATGAAAGGTTTAGGTAGGTTTATGGTTAAAAAAAGCAATTAAAATAAAAAGCATTACATTTGGATTGATTTTTATTTAACAGTGGAGTGTGACCGATATGAGGACGCCATTTTCCTGATGCTTCCATACTGTTTTCGGCCTAATAAGATATATCAGAGCTTTCAGAAAAACACAGGATTCCTAGTTGTAATTACCAGTAGGATGTTGATGTGAGAAGATGGTTCTTAATGTAAATACCATATGATGTGAATATGCCATTTGTCCAGTACTGTGATAACACTGTCCTTGCATTTTCTGGCAAAGTTTGAGTTTTATGTAATCCACACAAACCACTTCTTGTGTGCCAGAGGACCAGTGTCTAGAACAGCAAAGGTAAAAGCTTTCTTAATCTGGCTGAATCACTACTGTTAAAGCAACACAGACAGGCAAAACTGAAAATGTCAGATTAAAATACAGGAATCAGGTGAAAATCAAGTATTGTGGAGTGAAACTGAATACACAGCTTCCTGTTGGAGTCCTTGTGGTCTGGCGTAGCTGTGTTTGCCCCTTGCTAATGCCCCGTCCTGTCTGTCTGCCTCTTTGCCCACCTCTGTCTGCCTTCTGTCTGCACCCTGTCTGTCTGCGAGCCTCCCTACCTGGCGGCCTGTCGTCTTGCCTGTCACACAGACTATCTACCGATCAATCTGTGAGTGTGTCCGCCTGTGTGTGGCGATAAGGAGCCGTGGGTGTCTGTAGCCTTGACACCAGCTGATTTATGCCGGCCTCTTTGCCCTCAGGGGGGCGATTTGTGAGAAAATCCCCACCAACTCATGCTGACAATGTGTGCGCGAGCGTGCGTCTGTTTGTCGGGCTGTGCTTACATGTGCATGCGTGCGCTGTGCCGCTATCTTCTCTCAAAACAAGGATGACAGGGAGTTGTAGCTCTTTTTTTGGTCATATTTGCACCATATCAACTACTACACATCACTTGAAACCGATTTAATATGTGGATTGCCCTTCTAAAGACAGAGGAAAGAAAAGGCATTCACTTACAAAATCATGTCTCTTGCACCCGCCAGATGGGTGAAATCAATATGCAATAAAAGATAAATGAGTAAAGCTACGTTGTATTTGCTAACTCAACTCAAAAGTTGATGACTCCGACTTAAAAAAAGCCAACATTTGATTTTGATTTAAAAATTCATGTGAGAAACTGACTGAGATCTATAAGGGGTGCATGAAATTGACTATGGTGTATGTACAGTGTGTGTGTGTGTGTGTGTGTGTGTGTGTGCGTGTGTGTGTGTGTGTGTGCATGTGTGCGTGCTTGCCTGTATCTCAGCAGCTGCCTTGGGCAAAAGATTTTTTTGTGGGC
>OMLF01056954.1:24376-35988 GCA_900302615.1 Holocentrus rufus | reverse complement strand
AAAAAAAAAAAAAAAAAAGTGTCCCAAAAGTTATAGAAAGGGGGAGAAAGCAAGAGGGAGTGGTTGAGAGACACCAGAGAGAGGTAGAAAGAGAGAGAGGGAGACACATAGGCGACGGGTAGAGAGAGAACAGAGCAGTAAAAAAGAGTGTACTGAAGTAGAAAGATGCATAGAGAGTGTGGGTGAGGGCTGAAAGAGAGAGAGGCAGAAAGGAAGATGGAGAAAGGCAGAGAGGTTCAGAAACAAAGCAGCAGAAAGGCAGGAAGAGAAGAAAGAGCTGCTGTGTCAGCCTGTTTCTGCTGTAGCTGATGGAGATGGAGATGAGAGAAGATGCGCCCCTCCCTTCTTTTCCTCCTCCGTGTCTTAAACTGTTTACTGCAGCATGAAGCATCTCACTGCTTCCACCATTGGTTTTCAAAACCCGCACAGCATTGTGGGTACATTGTGATGTCAGCAAACAACATGGGAGTGAGCACTACCTTCACCCCAAAACATGTACATTTAATTTGTATCATTTATCCAGCCCAATATGTCTTAAACTTCCAATAATTTAAAGAAAGGAAAAAAAGGATGGAAAAAAAAAGAAAGATTTAGTACCTAAAAAGAGCTGCAATTTGGCAGCTAGCACTTCAGGTTTGTGTCTAATGCCCGGGGGGAGCTAACAAATATAGATAAAACAAGATCCAAGATTAGAGGAAAGTTGCAGTCAAAGATAAACATATTTAGAAATCAGAAATACTTAAAATTAACGTGCCCTTGTCAAGCACTTGCTAACGGTTGTGAGGACTGATGTGTCGTCGATTTTAACACCTTCCACTGCAGCTGCTGCCCAACCCAGGCCTTCACAGCAAAGTGTAACAATATGAGTAACTCCATAAGACAAGTTATTACTGCAATAAAAATATCCCTTGTAGCTATCTAGTTCCAAAGTTTGTCTGGTTCTACAATGCGTTAGCTTAAATGTGTAGCCACTAGCTAACTTCCTGGAATCATGCTAGCTGCTATTCTGCTGTGTTGGACAGGGACTGTTCACTCCAGAGAGATATGTAAACGGAAAGGTAAGGAAATGTTTGCTGTTCTGTTTTAGATGGTGTTTGAACAGAAAATAGAGTTTTTGAATCATATTTTTAATGGAATATTTACATTAATATCAGGCTCAGTTAACCATGGCATACAGCGGTGAAAACATAAATCCAAAGTCTTACAACATAATTATTCTTAAAACTGGTAGGTAATACTGTATACTGCAGTAAAATTTGAAATTTCAATGGTAACAAAAATGAGTGACAAAAAACACTTTAATGCATGAGCACAGCTTGCACATTCACTTAAGTAAAGTCCCACCTCCAGCTTGTTCATTGGCCTACATTGTCTTACTCACTCATTGGCTGCCCTGACAGTCAATGTGACGTGTCGGACATATGAATGAAGAATCAAGACTTGGATTACATCACACGAAAAGTTTGAGAATTTTTTGCTGCTTTTTGTTGATGTCAATCAACTCAGTTCAAACAGAAATGACAGCCGTTTTTGAAACTTTCATTCAAAGACATGCAACTAAGACATTTTTTTTTCAACAGACAGTTGAGACTATTCAGGGTTAGTAAGTGATATGAAATATATAGTTTTGGGTGAAACACTTCTTTAAGTGTGACCAATAGTCAGATACAAGTAAACGTAGTCGAGCCACTGATATAATCTAGAGAGTCTTGACTGCCTAGTTTCTCCTAAGTCTCAACGAAGCAAAAGCTATCGACAACTGTTGAAATAGCACTTGTGATATTTGCAAGATAAAAGGTAGTGGTTACTCACCTCCATAATTTTCAAGTGTCGACATTTTACATTTTGTTTAACTGTTTCACTTAAGCCTCAAAGGGCAGCGTGTACTTTCTCTGCAGTCGCCCAGTGTAATCACTTCTTGTCCGCTCAGCACCTCCACAGGTGGTAAAGTTCCCAATCAAAATTCCAAACCAGTGACCTCACAGCCACTTCCTCCTCCTCTAATCATGAGGACGATTTTCTTATTATAGCCTGCAACGGTCTACCATTATCTTTCACAGCGCACCCAGCTATTTTTTTTACGTCTTAACTACGACCACATCAGCGTTAATGACACAGCCAGCGATGGCCTTTCCATCCAACTTTTACTCCACTTTAGTGTCACATCAAAGGTACTCATACCCCGACACTGACAATTTTATTCATGTGCACGTCATTAACGGTGTAATTCCTTTCTTTTACAAGGAGGCAGGATTTCACGGTAATAGGGGAGGATTAGGAACGCCGCTGTGCAAAAAAAAAAAAAAAATCTAAATATTAATCCAAGCACCTGAGATAACGAGGAAGGAGAGATAAGGGCTGCAACGTGGTCGTATTTATTGGTGTGTTCAATGTGTGGGGAGACAGGGAGTTCTTATGAAGGGAAGGGTGTTTGTGAAGTTTCATGAAGTAGTGGAGACATACTGAACAAATGTTTCCACGTCAGCTAAAAGTTCAGCAAGACACAAACGAGATGTGGGAAAACATGTCGGTTGTTGCAAGCACGCCATAGAGCAAAGCAAAAGGATTATTTTTTAATAAGTGACAGTTGGAGAATCCCTAATAGAGAGCCCAGAATGTCTCCAGCTCTTACAAGTATCTCCAGTGTTTGTGTTCACTTTGTGTTGCATCCATTTGCATTGCAAATGCCCACCTATTTCTCCAGGCATAATGGAGTATACCCACTTTACGGCACTTTGCAAAAAGGGTTACACAACTGTGGTTTGTATTATTTTCAGCCTAATTAACACTGACTTACATAAGACAGTGGGTGTAAAGTATATGTACCCTTAAATTATCACCACAACAGCAATTAAGTGTATTCCACTGAGCAATCCTTTGTTGCACTCCTGTCAAGTGCCTGGAGAACTACAAAAATATAACATTTTATAATTAACTCTGATATAATAACTTTATAATATGTTATATACATAATGACACCATAACACACAGATCATGTCTAAACAAGCAGCCACAGGGCCATATTCATCGTGTTTTCATACATCGTATTAGAGTAAAGTGCTAATTTACTGATCAAAATTAGAATGTTATTTGTTACCACACATTAATAAATGGATAGTTGGCAGTCCAATCCAAGGGAAAACCTGATCCCTGACCATAATCCCTACCATCCAGTGATATCAGCCCCCCACATCACAATCGGATGTTCTGATTGGCTGATTAGGTCCAACAAATCGCACATTTCCCATTTTGTTCACCTTCAACAAAGAGCACTAAAGAATGTAAACACCATGAAAAATACAATCCCTTTAAAAACGAATATTCCTGATGTTAATAAAAGGAGGCTCGTATCAATGTAAAGGATTCAAAGGTTTAAAATATTTTGTGGCTGCAAATTGCAACAAATCCAAAATCAAAACTGGCCCAACCGAACCAAAATTACCTCGACCGACACGGCTACAAAAAGAAATACAGTGCTTACAGTGGTGTGAAGCAAATCGTTTTAGTCTGGCTGCGTGATAAAGACTCAAACTCTAAGATAACAGCCAACATTTAATTACCAAAAGTAATTAGTGTTTAAGGAGTTCGATCATTTAATAAGAGATATGGAATCTTTCATGAAGATATGAGAATGTTTTGCAGCTTACAGGAAGAACAGAAGACAAAGAACGACTTTATTTACCAAACTTTGCATTGCAATACAAAGATAAGAGGGAAATTTTATTTTCCAGACTCATTATCAAACCGGTGTGGCCTTCTTAATCTTAATATCTCCTTTTTTAATATGTTCCCTTTCGCTTTCTTCTAAATTTATCCTCACTCTATTATTCTCAAGTTATCCTTTTACTTTTACTCTCTTCTTTTCCTGCACAGAAATAGTTTTTGGGGGGTTTCTGTTGTCTAGACGCAGTTGATTGGAATCTCATTAATCAAACAAAAAGGAAGACTGAAGAGTCACCGAGCTGCTGACACACACACACACACACACACACACACACACGCACGCACACAAACAGAGAGACCAAACAGCGAAACTTAACCACTCAGTGAAAATCACCACGGAGATAATTAGAGACACGTCCAGATGAATATCTCTCACAGAAACTCCCAGACACCACTGATTAGGAGGATCTCAGTACCACCACACACGCACACACATACATACACACACACCTAAAGACACAAACATACACACATAGGAAAAGAAGCTTGCCTACACTAGCATATGCATGTGGATACTCTCTCTCTCACACACACACACACACACACAGCGGGAAGCCATTTTCCACCCGACAGAGAGGCCATAACACTCTCTGAACCAGTAAATCACTTTTCATCTCCTCTAATGCAACTCTTCATCTTTCTCATTTCTTTTGTTTTATCTCCTTCCCCGTCTGTTTCTCCCTCCCCACGCTATCTGTCTCTCCGCTACTCTGTCACTTTAAATCTCTCTTTCTCTTCCTCTTCCTCCCTCGCGCGCTCCCTTTCCTCGGTGTCAGGATGCAACTCCACTGCCAGGCCACTGGTCTGCGTAGAGTTAAAACGTGAAGTTGCCAGGGCAGTTATAATTGGCCCAGAGAAGGAAAATGGAGTAGGAAGTAGGAGTAGGAAAAGGAAGAGGAGTAAGAGAGTGAAAAAGAGACAGAGCCAAACAGAGGAGTAGCAGAGTAAGAGAAGCAATGGCTTATTTTGGCTGTGCTGAGACTTTAATTTCCCATAGTGCAAAATCACACCATCTCTTTTCTAGTCAGTTCCTCTGAGAAATTACTAGACTTCAAACAGAAAGTAACAAAAGAGGAAGTTCCCAGAAAGTTCCAACCAATTAAAGTGCACAGCAAAGTGGGCTTGGAAGATCAGGCATAATGTGTTAACATGTTGTTTAAGTGGGAAGACATTTTTTTTTTCTGAGCTGTTTCTCACAGAGGGGCTTAAAGGTGTTATGTGTAGCAATTTAACATTGACAGATTATCACATTCCTTTTGAGACAGTTTAATTACCGTAAACAAATGACGCCATCACCAAGAGGACTGGCAGACTCTACTGGCCTCTACACTTGTTTATTTCATTTGTAAGTAATATACAGCTTTTTTTCCAGTTCCACCATTGCAGCTCCACATCACAGGCTCCAGCTCCCTTCTCTGCCATTCTTTAGTGATAGAAAGCTAAGCTAAAGTATCGTATCACCAGTAGGCTAAGCTAAGTTTCTTTGAATACGAGCATACACAGCAGCAGTGCACAGTGCATGTGCATGAGATATGATTGGCACTGAGGTAGCAATGCTTTATTGAAGTGATTGGTTGCTTGATTGCTGTAGGGAGCAGTCCGAAAGACTGTAATTTTTTGTCAGTGCATTTAGTTTTGACCTCTGTGCATAATGGCGATTTATCCAAACTGTGAAGAAAAAAAGTTACAGGTTTTTAGAATTAGTCAGCATACCAGGGAAATGTAGCATAACGAGGTTTGAGGTGATCAAGTGTACAGAACATTAAGTTCCACTGGTGATTGTCCTCCTTCTACTCCATTTGATAATGTGGTGTTCCCCAAGGCTCAGTTCTTGGGCCCTTGCCGTTTTCTCTGTTTTCCAGCATATTATCTCGTTTCAAGTAACCATCAAGCTGAGCTGACAGGGGCATAACAATGAACTATTTTTCAGATTCAGTATGATTTTCAGTACTGGGGTCATGATTCAATTCGATAATCTTTCTGCAATTTGTACCTCTCAATTAATTCCATTGTCGTGGCAGGACTGGCCCAAAAATAACACTTTCAGCACAAAAATAAACACAAAGCAGAATTATGCCAATATTAAAAACATGTCATCTGATGGATTTTTCATGTAATTGCAATGGTTTGTGAAGGCAATATCAAGTTGTTTCTTCCTGGTGCAAGCTTAAAATGCGGAAGTTGCTCCATGCCAGAACTACTTTCCCATTCAAATAGGAAAATAGCAAGAAAACAAGAAACAAGAAATAACAAGAAAAGAGCAATTTAATTTTGTCATAAACGTGTGAGCAGACTTGTTGACATATTGGCTTAATCCACTTGTTTGTGTTTGTTTTTTGTGTTGAAAGTGTTATTTCTAAATAATTGCAACTTACTTTTTACACGTCTTGGTGTGCCTTCACTACAAGTTTTATAAAGTAACAAGGTATTAGTGAGCATGTTCATAGTAGGGGTGTGCATCTCACCCCTTGGGGCTGTTCCATATGCATCTTGATAAATGATTAATGATAGAATGCATCTGGATACATTTTAAGTAGCGGACAGATCGATACGATTCGATTCAGGCCTGTCACGATGCGATATGATGCAATGCGATGCAACAGTGTGAATCTTTATATTTTGATTCTACTAATACTGTAGTTCTGCTATTAGTTCCAAGAAGAAATCCTGATAGATTTACTCAATTCAGTGACAGGAGAGAGAAAGAGAGAGAGAGAGAGAGAGAGAGAGAGAGAGATAGGAGGGGACATTACAATGACATTAACATTATTTGGGCTGATTTGTTGGTAGTAGCATGGAAATCATTCTCCTGTAAACAATGCATGTCTGCAGTGTGATACTATATTCTTCTTCTTTGGTAGTGAACTCTGCCTGTGCAGAGGAAGCGGGCTGTGGAGGAACATGTTGATGGAACCTTCATCCATGCTGAAGCAGCAGGTGGTGTCGTGGGTGAAGCAGCCACTCACTCAAACACAGAGACTCCATCACATCTCTGGATGTGGGTCGCATTCGTGACGCTACCAGTGTATTTCACTGCTGTTCGGTCCATTTGCGTATTGCAAAACTTATTTAGTTTCCCTTTCTCATAAAGTTAGTTCAGCGATTTCTGAACGTTTGGTGGTGCGACGTAAATGTCTTCACCATTGTGCAACAGGTTTGATGAAACAGGATGAGGAAAGAAAGGAGAGGGCGGGGGTGTGCTTGTTGTCTTTGAGTGAAGGCAACAGTGGTCATGTGACTTGATATGAGCCTCCACAGACAGGAGGGAGTTAGACAGATGCAGGGGGAGAAAAAACAGGATAGAAACTCAACATGAAAGTAACAACAGTGACAGATAGTTGATGCCAAAAGTAAAATATGCACGTTGTATCGAGATGCACCGATACACTAAGTGTTGCATAGATTTATCCGTGATTCACTTCCAGCTTTGTACCGATCCAGGCTGTCTGAATCCATCCATCTTACACAATTAAGCCTGCTGCATCTAGATCTACAAATCTACAAAGCATTTACGAATGGGAGCAACCCAGATGATATTATTTATTTGTGTATTTATTTTTGGCAGTGATATGCACATTTTGAGTGTGGCATGAAACGGGAAAAGCTGCCATGTTGCCATACTGCTGATTTCACCGAGAGTGGGTTCTCTAGCTCGGTTTTGCTCTGTTCTGCAGTTTCAGTCCCGAGCTGTTGCACTTTCCAGTGTTTCTTCTCACCTCTGCTATCTCTGTCTTTCTGCTGTGTGCGTGCATGTGTGTGTGTGTGTGTGTGCGTGTGTGTGCATGCGTGCCGCACCAGCCCCACCCCCTCCTCTCTGCTTGCCCATAGTTTAGAGCAGCAATGGCTCATTTTAATGACGGGAACAAATGAAAGATATAGAAAGATACAGTTTTGAATTTTCGGCTCATTCTTATTTTTTTCTTTTTGACATTTAAATTCTGTATCTGTATTTGTATTCTGTATTTGATTTTGTTACACCCATACTAACTGATAATATATATTACCTTTCACAGCTCAAGTGTGAAGTCATCAAGTGATAAAACCTGAAGCCGCTGCATTGACAATGATTTTGGAGTTGACATTATGGCTCTAAAGAGCATTAAGGTTTTCATTAAGTGCTTTCTTTGTCGTGCTTCATAGACATAAAGTGGAAAATGTGTCCATGGCTCTGATAAATCATCCGGGGTCATATCTGACTCTGTTAAATTAATCTCCCTATTCACTGTCAATGGACTGAACTGGAGTCTTGGAAGAAACGTGTTCATGTTCACTAATCTTGACTGCACTGCTAATTCCGATTTAGGGTGGATTTCTAATATGAAGAGGCAACATTCACAGTCTGACTTATCACGGGCATTAATATGCTGCTGAGATTACGTTATTGAGAAGCCCCGATTACTCACTGGCAGCTATCTCCAACACACACACACACACACACACACACACACACACACACAGACACACACACACTTCTAATGGGAGCACAAGCGCCACATTTAGAAAGTCGGGCAATTCCACGTTTTCAATTAAAACTTGAAAGGCAAAAACCATTTGACATTAATAGCTGAGACACATGCAGCCTCAGCTATGTCAAATCTGTTTTAATTAATTGTAACTACATGGGTTTAAAGGGTCAAACATGTCCTCCGGTTCGAAGGACATAATTATCAATACTTAATTCAAATGGAGAGATGCGTATCATTTATTTGCATGTTAATTGGGTCCCCTTTATTGCTATCCATTCGGCATAATTGTTGATGCTTTGTTCAAATGATGCACAGACCGCTTTTTCACAAGCGTTTTTAGCGTAATTACTTTTATGTTCTTTCCCTCTTTAAATCCACTCTTGTGTGTACTGCATTGAATAGCCTTGTCATTAAACCGAGAGTGATCGTCTGCTGGATTGTTTGCGGAGCTTGTCATCACTGACTAAGTTCACATGCAGCCTAGTAATCCGGTTAATAGGACTCGGTTTAGCACTGCTTCAGATGGAGAAACCTCATGTAAACACTTCAGCTAGACCGGAATAATCCAGTCGGCCTCAGTTGAGTTGAGTTTTCACGATATAAAGAGATGCTGAGCGAGTGGCTGATCACATCCAATAACGCCGATGCATCTGCCTGGATAAAAGAGGGGTGCCTGCCATATGTGGATGGTTTTCTCAGACCCGTCCAGATCAGTTTAGGACAGAATGAAAGATGCTGGGTTTAGCTGAACAACTGAACAAACACACATACTGTCTGTCCAACGTGGCTGATTCGAACACATCGTTGCCATTCAGGTCGGAAAGCGTGCTTCTGAGTTACCAATTAGCGCAAAAAACGTAGGGGGGCTAGCAGTGCACATGACAAAAAGCAGGGTTCAGTCCAATTAGATGATTACATGCTGTAGACCCACTTGAAAGCTGACTCACATGAAACAGCTGGTCCCGGCCTGCATCCACGCTCTGCTTTGATCCTGAAAAATCCATCTGCAGTCACCTAATGTAACGTCAGTCACTTTTTATTTCATTTCTGTGAATTACATTTCGTATCAAAAGATGGCCATGAGGCAACAGTACAGACTGAAATATACTGAATGTACAAACTATTAGAGATACTTCTCTCTGAAGTGCAGTGATGGGTTGAAAACAAGGTAAAAAAAAAAAAAAAAAAGCCATTATGTCTTGGTGAATGCTCTCATAGCATCTACCAATCAGGTGGAGGTGATGAGAAGCCGTTTTCAACCTTTTGCACAGAAGGTGCTGTGATTCAATACCAGTGCAATGTCCATAATAGTTTTTATATTGTGTATTTGCTTGCGTGTTGAAAAAAAAAAAAGAAGTCCGAATTCAAGGCTTCATTTCTGACCTTATTCCTGGTGTGAATAACCTCATGGCTCGCTCTGTGCCAAGTTTTTACTTGCTACTGCTGCCTTATATAATAGCCTACCAGGTTTTCCCTTTTTGGGTATTGGAGTAGAAGAGGAGGCAGTTTTTCAGAAAACTATGGCTACCCCAGACTGGTTACCCCAGGCTACTGTCAAATTGTCACTATTTTTTAAAGCTCCATTTTCACAAATCAAACCATCTCCATAGTGAGATTACTGGCATAACAGTGGCATCCCACTGTTCATCTTTCTGAATCTTTCTTCTTTTCTGTCTGTCTGAATCTCTGTCTCTCTCACTGGATTCCCTCTCCTCTCTGGCCGCGACTCTCCCCTCTGCCTTTTCTCTCTTGTACTTTCCCTTTATATCTCCTCGCTGTCAGTCTCTCTCACTTCCATGGTACCTTCTCGTATTTTCTTCTTTCTTCATCATGTCCCTTATATCTTTTTCTTCCCCATCCCCTGTCTTAATTTCAGCACATCCTCCATTGTTGAGACCTTCTAATGCGTCTCACACAATACAACTCGCAGGGGCATTTCTTAGAGTCAAAGTCTTAAACTTAAAATGATTGCTGTTTGGTTGCGTTTAGGCACAAAAACTACTTGGTTAAGTTAAGGAAAAGGTTAAGGTTAAGTTAAAGGACCTTCGTCGTTATGGTGACAACACCAAACACACGGAAATGAACACTTGCTTCACTCTGGACTAAAACACGGGTGTTACGTGTGAAAGTCCTATTTTGTGGTTTTATGACTTTGTCGCTCTTTCTACTATGTCGCTTACTGACAGTAGGGGCCCTAATTTCGGAAACACTCCTCTGGGTCGTATTATACAGTAGGAACAAACCACCTACGGGGTCATTTTTTGGGGAAGAGTACACTGTTGAATTTCTAGATTGTCCTCTTGGCATTGAAACTCTTCAGTTTCCCTCTTTCTCTGTTTCTTATCCTTTTTTCCTCTTCTTCCCCTTTTCCGTCTTCTTCCTTTTCTTCTTCTTCTAGCGCTTCTCCTGATTCATCTTCATCCGCTCCCCTTGGTTTGGCCTCCCTCGGAGCTTGTACAGTCGCTCTGCAAAGTGCCGAGGGTGAGTGTTAGCCGATGACAAATGAAACATTAAACAGCATGGAGCCCCGCGCTCTCGCAGCTCCTCTTAGCTCTGAGGAAAGAAAGTGTTGGAGTAAATTCCTTGATTGCATCACAACCTGGCATCCGTAATAGGTCTGCTTGAGGTACAACATCATGTTCCCTACGTGGCATTATGCGAGCAGGAGAGCAGGTAAACACATGCTGCGAAAGACGCAGTCTGAGGTACAAGAGCATTTGGCCTCCAGGACATGTTGGAAGATGAGTACATGTAAGTAGTACCACAAGAGAAAGACTGTATATGTGTTTTAGACTTGATTTTTGTTGTTTTGTGTATGTCATATTGCCCACTGGACTGGGGAAAATGTCCCATTTTGAATTGGTTAGCCTTATTAAGTTTTAAAATGTCCTTCCTAAAAACACGTGAAATATTATGCAATTTGGGTCTTAATATCTTCAAATAATGCAGAACAAGACGGATCACTCAGCTAGTATCAAGGAAGTAACACTTCTTCAACACAATTCCATTTGCATTGGAAGATAGCAACCAGTGTGTCTGCACGAGAGGTCTTCACAGGTCCAACAAGCTGAACCCATTCCAAAATGGACCTGTGGCTTTGTTAGCCGAACCTAATATGAAAAAATCTTTTTATCTTTAACAGAGACCCGGTCCAAAACAGACCCGAGGAGAATCAGATCCAGTCTGAGGTGGACTGAGGTGGACAGTCTGCACTGCCAGATTCTTTCACTTATTTAACCATTTAAATGCTGATATTTCTTTTTTTCCATGTAGTACAACAATGTATATTCTGTAAATGCTGGTTGTAATCAAGCTTATATTGACTCAAATATTCAAACCCAAGATGCTATTGTTCTATGGCTGCAGTAAAACAAATAGAAAATACAGTTAAAGATGTGTATGTGTGTGTGCAAGTGCACATGT
>OMLF01056954.1:0-11477 GCA_900302615.1 Holocentrus rufus | reverse complement strand
GGCTGCTCGTGGCTTTTTCTTCTGGGACGTGGAAAAAAGTCTCCAACTCGGCTCTATGGATTAGAGGAAGGAATTCTTCTAATGTTGTTATACAGATTTTTGCAGTTTTAACAGAAATCAATCAACGCATGTTGGCTGGTGGAGGGATACGTGCACTGGAGGCTGAAATTCTTTTGCAAATGTTAAGCCAAAGTAAACTCAAAAGTAACATGTGACAGCCATGTTTATGGACATTTTAATTACACTCAGCACTGATGAAAAAGTAAGCCATATTTGGAAGCAACACGTTTTTGGTGATCTATTGATCATTTTGAGGTAAGCTGCAGATTCTCAAGACATTCGAGAACAATCTGTTTGATTACACATTGATTATACATTGTCCTTTAAACTTAAACTAAAGTACGTTGGAACAGGTCACTGTGGTTAGGGACAGTCAGATTAAATGTAACAGGATTACAAAGGGGAAAAAATAAAAAATAAGGTAATGTGTTACTGTAAAGCACACCCAAAAAGTTATGTGAAAAAGTAAGTTTTTCATTAAAAAACATCTTACAACACTAAATTTATATCCTGAATAGCTGTTGTGTAGGTGGCTATGGAATACCAGGTTACATATAAAAGGATTGAAGAAATCTGATTATATGCTCAAAAACAAATCTTTTTAGGATCTTTTAAATCATGAAAATCTCATACTGTTAGTCTGCCAGTCACAGCTGGCCAACAGTGTGTTAAATGTGATAGAATTACTGTAATCTTTTTAGAAAATACTCTTTCTGTAAGCTGTAATGACACTGAAAAAAATATATAGTTGTCACATTCAGGCTAGCTTTCCAAATGGCTATACACAGTGATGTAACATTGGCAGTAATATGTGGACTCCAAAACTGTGTAACATTCTTTCTTTAGTATTATGTTTGTTATTTATGTAGTTCAATATGGAAAGTCTTCATGTTGACAGGCTTATCGCACTGCCATGAAAAGGTTCTGCCAGTGTAAAACATGTTTCATTGACAGCAAACCACCTTAACAAAGAGAGCACTGAATTTCAACTGGAATCCAGTCAATGCTTTATAAAGAGAGAGAGAGAGAGAGAGAAAGAGAGAGAGAGAGAGAGAGAGAGAGAGAGAGCTTAAGCGTAGGCGTGATACTGTAAACATTTGACTGGCCAGCTGAGGAAGACAAAGTGCTATTGTGATTAAGATCCAAGCGCTAACTTAAATCACTGTACATTACAAGTGCTATTATAAATCATAATGTGTATTTCACCGCAGGTTCATTTAGACCACCACTGATTAAAGAATATACTGTACATCTTATTGACCACCAGATATTTTAGCAATGATTCAGAATATTATAACACACTCACGGTAATGTGCAAGGTGAGATCTCAAGTTGCAGTAGCACAGCCTAACAACACACACACCTCTCTGTAATCAACCAGTTCTTGCATTAGTGTGAGGGTAAACGGTAAAGAAAAAGAAAGGAAATGTTGCATGAATGCTGTTGATAGACTTGCACTACAATAGCCTAAGGTGTAAATATTGTTCAATATTGTTATGTATCAGTTGTTTGGATTTGTTGCATTCTTTATAATGTTAAGGAACCCATTCTCGGTCACTTGTTTTTGCCGGTTCGCTTGAGCAGGCCTGGAAAGAATACTGTCAATCCCTGAATCAGTGACAAACTTCCCTGTTGCTTTGCTAGCTTTGTTAGCTAGCAAACTGGATACATAACAGTTAAGTTGCCATTGTATTTAGTGAATCATTTGGTGTGCTTGCACATGTATTCAGTTATGGATGACAGAATTGATCTTTTATGCAGTGGCAGTATTTACTGTGACCATATGGTTTACTATCTTGAGCTTTCCTTGTGTATTTCGTAGAAGGTTAGCTAACGTTAGCTAGTGGGCCACGTTGCCTCGTTCTCTATGAAACAGATGCTAGAAGGTGATCATTTTTAGTGCTTGTCATTTCGTCCATCATGACCACATGGGCATGTCTCCACTGTTTGCACCCACTGCTTAATGTCAGGCAAGCTTGAGAAGAGATGCTGTATTGTTGGCTTGTGCTGCAATGGTGGTCCAGCTCAACCAGTATGAAGAAGGCTGAAGGGAAAAAAACAAACAAACACCTGTTGTGATTGACATAAAGGTGAATAAACGGTGAAAAAAGTTAAATCTTGGGCAAATTGTAAATGTAAATTTCCTTTAATATGTGTTGAATCTCTACAACCAATCAATTTGTCTAATAGACAAGAGGGACTATGACTTTTTTTGACTGCTGAAAATTGCCAATAGATCAAAATTATACATATGTACAGGGACATGCAGACGTGACTAGTGAACACAAACAGGCACACACACACGCACACGCACACACACACACCACTTCAATAATCTCAGAGAGATGGCAGAGGGTTGAAGAGATTAAAAAAAAGACTAACTGTGAAGTTTCAAATCTGTCTCTTCTGATAAAGATCACTCCTAGGAGCTATCAAAAGAGAGAGGGAGAGAGAGATGGGAGGGAAAGAGAAAGCTGTGCATGTTTGTGTGTGTGTGTGTGTGTGTGTGTGTGTGTGTGTGTGTGTGTGTGTGTGCCTGAGAGAGAGAGAGAGAGAGAGATTGCGAGAATTTACTGTTTTTCTGTCACAGGTGACATTCATCGTCCTGAAATAGTTACAGGGAGTAGAGAGGAACAAAAAGAAACAGAGATGTAGTCAAAGAAAGACAAAGAGAGGGAGACAGAATGACAGCTAACAATAAAGAGAGACAGAAAGAGAGGGAAATATCTGAAACAGGTAAAGCCAGACAAAGAAAGAGATATGCGGTGCAAAATAGAGACATAAGGAAACATTGAAATTGATTTCCATTGACTGCTTCAGTGGTTCCTTACTACAACTACTGTTCTTTATTTTCAAGATTGTTCTCTGCTTTGGCAAGGGATAACATTCAATGAGCTTACAATTATTGCAAAATAAACCCAATGCGACAGTGACAGTCTAGGTGTACACTTATTATTTGGCTACTTATGAAAGAAAACAATCATTTGACACAAAATATTACTTTTGGAATTATTTTGTTAGCCTTCAAGACTTCACTAAAGCAAATGGTCCATAGATTCTGTTTGCACCTGTAACAACTAGAGACGTGTTAGCAACATTTCAGCTGCTACAAGCTTAGAGTTTGCCCTCTTCCCTGTTGTTACCCTTAGTTTACTTTGGTTTTCTTTTCATTTCTGATAGTTTAGCCTTCAAAGAAGAATCAAGACCTCTCAGGTCCCCCAAATAAAAACGATATCTATGATGTAATGACTTTTTGGTAGCCTTACTCAACCATACTCTGAATTTGTCTCTGTTGGTCACTTCACAAAACAGTCCAGGCTGTTGGGTTCAAACTGTTCAAACCAGAAAAGGGGCAGGAGCAACAGGCGTTTCCAAAAAACATGGAAGGTGATTGTTTCAACCATCTCTCTATGGGAGTTTTCACACTTGTAGTTTGTCAGTTTTAGTCCAAAACAGGAAGCAATTTGTTACAATGTTGCACTTTCTTTAAGTTTCGGTTTGGATTTGCAAGCTAACGAAATTAGCCTTGCGCAAGGAAACTGCTCTCTAATTGGTTGGAAATTCCATGCAGGAAAACTCCTGGAAGTAAACAAAGTGTCAGTAACTGAGTGAGATAATAACGTTACCACCAAAAATGGAGCGTCAGTGTGAACAAAATCATCAACATAGACACATCATACTATGATTCTCTGGTTGTTATACCAGTTGATTCTTTATCAGAAAAATATTCACACTGACCATGGATCAAGTCTGCGTCTTGAAAATAATGTCCTTATGCATCTTAAATGAAGACCAGCTGCATCAGGATAGCTCTATAGATTCTCAGAGAGGCCACAGGTAAGCCTTGTAGACCTAGACGTAACTATCCTCTCAACAAGTTCTTTTTAGCTTCTCATGTGTCGCGTGGCTGCAGTGAGTCCGTTGGGTCGGATTGCGATCCCACTGCAACTGAGCCGCTCCAAAGTTAGTTTGGAAGTTTGGTCTGCGCCCGAGTTTAATTGCTGTATTCACACCTACCCAAACAAATCAAATTTGCATGGCAAACGCTCCAGGGTCTTCTCATTTTCTTCTTCTCAATTTCCCAGTGGTCTCAACAGTCCTCCCTGTTGAAAGAAAGGATGATGCGGATGATGATGATGATAATGATGATGATGATGATGATGATGGTGAATTTAACTGGTACAAAGTGAAAGTGCGCACAACTCCAAAAGGAAAAAAAGAAAAAAACTTTGAGGGGTGCACGGTGAATTTAACTGCACCTACGGACTCAGGTGTGAAAACACCCTAACAATAGCTAACTCATTCAATCATGCAAACAAATCATATCACACAGCATGTAAGCTTCAACAAACAGCAACAACTGTTATGGTGAAACGAAACAAGCATACGGTGGAGCATATTGCCAGCTTGTTGGCATGATGATGCACGATTCTTGCTGTTTTTGTGATGAAAGTCTAAGTTGATGTCCTGGATTGAATGGATTAAATTTGCCTTCAGAGACACTGATACACACAGCCAGGCTAGACAGGCTAATGAATAGCAGCAGAGGGACAGAGATAAAGCAGAGATTACATATACATGTTGGGCATTTGGCCGACGCTCTAATCCAGAGCGATTTACAGTGAATACAGCAGCAGTATAAGCTTCAAATCCCGAACCTCCAGTATTTCAAGCAACCAGTGGCAAGGAGCGCAAAGGTCAGAGCAGCATCACCCTGACATGAGAAGGAACAATCCAAGAACGAAAGAAAGATCAGGACTGAGATGGAAAGAGAGAAAGAGAGACAATAAGAAACACAGATCCAAAGAGAGAGAGAGAGAGACAGAGAGAGAGAGTCAGAAGGCTTGGCTTGATGATTCATTTACATGCTTAAACCTATTTTACACCGCCGCCCCTGTTCATTCCCCAACAACAATAGACAGTAATTTCCCATGTGTTGATAAATTACATGGCTCTCTCCGCGAGCAGAACACATGGCTGTGCTATTATGAGGAAAGGCAAATAGCGCTTAGAGAGAGAGCAAGGATGGGAGAGGGAAAGAGCAGGGAGGGGAGAGGGTGTAAGGGGTAAGAGGTAGGTAGGGAAGAAGGGAGGGATGGGAGGATAAATAAACAGAGGGGCGGACAGAGAGAGAGCATGTTAACGGTAAAAGCAGAGAGGCAAAGGGGAAAGATTGATGGAGAGAGGGCGAAAAAAGGTAAATGCTACCTGTAGATAAAGAGGGGAGGAAAGAGTATATGATAGAAAGAGTGGGGTGGAATGGGGGGGCTGTCTGTTAATATGGAAAGAGGATCTGAAAGAGAATGAGAGAGAGAGGAGTATGTGGCACATTGTGGGGGCGTACTAATTACTAACTACTAACTACCAGGAACATCAAAGAGTGAGTGAGAGACAATAGAAGACAACAGGGACTATTTTAAACCCAACTCTGCCTCTGACCCCCCACCGACCCACCTTCTTCTCCCATCAACCCCTCACACACACACACACACAGCCTCACCATTGCTGAGAGTATAATTAAAAAGCCCCGTGGCAGCATCAGTCGGGGAAGTTTTCCTGTTGAGGCATGGTGGCGAGGCTCAGCAGGCCGGAGAGCTCGCTGCGCGCTCCCGACGTCGTGGGCTCGAGTCTGGAAACTCACCTTTGTTTCACATTGTCTACTGCCACCTTCGTCTTTCCTATTGTTGCTGCTGCTCTCCGCTGCGCACTGACTAATAGAACAGACAAGACACAGCGAAAACAACACTCGGAAACAATAGATATGGCACTCAGGCAAAATATAATCCAGATAGCCAAGGGAGCTGCTCTTATTCCAGAAATATCAGTATTTAATGGAATATTTAATGGGTACCTGAAAAAGTACCCTTATAAAAAAGGCAAATGTGAAAACTCACATGAGAATTCTAAGGCTTGCTTTACACGGTGAAACTTTCATGAGTTGAGTTGCATGGTGTAAAGCCCTCTGCTACGCACTTGAAACTTATGTGAAACCCAGCCGCAACAGTTGCAAAACTCTCAACTTTGTGAAACTAGTTTCATGCAACAGCCAATCAAAACGCCGATAATGTTTCAGGTGATGATGTCACACTACTGTTAACGCGATATCATCTATGCTGACTGATACAAATTCGACACCGTAGTTTATCAATAAAATGGACAAAGCAAGAAAACAGGATGGTCTATGCTTGAGAAGGAGATTATGCTCAAATACACCTCATGCAAGGTTCGTAAGTTTTTAATTTTGTCAAACAGCTGAGCCCTGTAAGCAAACAAACATGAGCTATGCTAAGTTTGCTTACATTGCAGTTAGCTGTTGACTAGCTAACTGCCAGCTTATTTAATGTTAAGATGACAGTTGTTTGAACATTTTGCTAACATTTGTTTTCTGCTTTGTTAGCTTATCTTCTGAAATCTGTTGCTGTTGTTTATATGACATTAATGTTGTTTATATAACGTTAGATTATTGAATTCCTCCCCTTGACACCTGCTTAATTTCGAATTTTCCAAATTAGTTACAAAGATGCAAATGTAGTAATAATGATATGACAGGTGAAAAAATATCAATCTAGCTAGCTAATCTTAGTGAAACAAACTGTTAAATCAGGTGTGTTGCACGCAACTTTGATTATTTTTTAATTGCTCCATGTAACTGTCAAGTATGGAGCTAATTTTGGGTCCTATGTTTTGTACTTGAAGAAATACAAATTGAATCTGAAATCTCAATTTTTGATCTTGAATTCTGAGAAAACACATCAACATATTCAAAATAAAAACAAGTGTACACTCTTTTTTTCAGGTTAAATATAATTATGATCCACTCTGCTAATTATTTCAAATAAATTATTTATTTTCATTTTTCACTTTCATATGTGTGGCATCAACTGAAAGGGGTGTAGCATCATAACAACTTCCACTGCCCTTAGACCATCACATCCACTGAGGAAATACTCCAATAAATCCCTTTTAACAGGGAAAAATGGAGAAACCTCAGGGTGAACTGCAGAGGAGGGATCCCTCACCAGGGACTGGCATACATGCAATTAGATGTTGTATACAGACAAGAAAACATGTTCTTAATGTGTAATACTTCTTCATGGGTCATTTCCGAGGACATGCTGACATGTCTCTTGCCAAGTCCTGCTTGGGCCAGTTCCATCTCCTCAGAAGATGATGGTGTTGTCTCAGAATGTATATTCAACAGATACACATAGAAACTGAAGGCCTTCCAGGCCTTTTTCGGTGCTGTAGCACCAGACTTCGCAGTGGGAGTCTTCGGCTTCCCCAGGTAACTTCTCCTGGAGAAAAACCCAGGGAAGGATCTGCATGATAATAAAAAAAATAATTGTTTACACCACACTCATAAGTGTCGTGAAATTATCTACATGCAAAATAAATTCATATCTATAACCTGGCCATCTCATTGTCAATGGATGGGGATGGGGTGTCCTTTTGCTGTCCCGGAGTAAGGTTTTGGGTCAGGACATCAATTAAAGTTTGTGCTGCTGCAGCAACATTATCGTTGGCACTCTGGCAAACACAGAATTTAACAATAAACATTAATACATGAATGGCAAAAGCTCAAACTTTTCCACCGCAGGGTTTTTATTTTGAATACGTTGATGTGTTTTCTCAGAATTCAAGATCAAAAATTGAGATTTCAGTTTCAATTTATATTTCTTCAAGTACAAAACATATGACCCAAAATTAGCTCCATATTTTTATAGCATCAAATAACTAATGAAAACCAAACTTATCAGAAAAATTGACGCTTGAACATACATCAGTGTGAGATTAACTACCTGAAATGACAGGAACCATCTTTGGAAAAAATGTATTTGACGTGTAGTTTGATTTTTTTGTTTGGCCCATGTCCCATCCGCTAACATGGAGGGGGCGGGGTTTATGACCTATACTGCAGCAGGCCACCAGGGGGCGATCGAGATATTTTGGCTTCACTTCTGGGGAGCTGTCACATCGTCCATCTTTAAATGCAGTCTATGAGCGAGACTGAGACAAAATGTTCAGTGTCGTATTAATACAATGTATCATGTGTTGCATGGTAATGAAGTATATGTCTTGTTTTTTTTTTTTTAAAGTGATTGTTTAAGGAAAAGTTATAGTTACCTACCATGTAACTTCTCTGTCCCTGTTTTTTTTTGTGTTTTTTTTTTTTAATTAGACGTATACACATGATGCATTGTGTAAATAAGACAGCTTTGGAGTTGCTGTAAGGTTTATTGTTTCACTTTGACAGAGATAGCCAAAAGCCATGAAAACCCCATTATGTTATACTTAGAGCTTGTGTAGGTGACTTTGCAGAATGGGTGGAATTTTGTTGAAAATATGAACTCAAACAGCTTTCCCACCTTTCCCACCTGAGATTCAGCACCTCCTCCAAGCCCCTCCCACCCACATGATTGCTTGTGCATGTGGCTCCAAGGCAATGGGGTAGCCATGATAAGCTAAGCTAAATTTGTTTGGAGAGGCGAAGCGAGCGTGCACGGTGTGTGTGCATGAGAAATGATTGGCACTGAGGTAGCGATGCTTCCTTGAGGTGATTGATTGTTTGATTTGTGCCAAACAGATTTTAGCAAATGAGATTACAGCCTCAGGACCAGCCTGGAAGACTGTATTGTTCTCTCATTGCATTTAGTTTAGCTCAGGCCCTCTTTGTATAATGGTGATTTCTCAAAAATGTGAAGAGAAAAAGTTACCTACAGAATCTTTCATTCTTCTTTTGATATAAAATCTTTAAGCAGTTAACATGCAAAAAGATCCAATGCAGAATTTTACTGATGAAGATATTTTTAAATGAGAACACTTTGGTGGTGGGTTAGTGATGGGACAAATAACTTTTTTTTTTTCTCAGAAAAAATCTTTCCACAATACTCTCTTGGTAATCAAAATATAATTCTGCCATGAGAACAGGGTTATTGTAAGGAATTGTCAGTTTATGCAATCATAAAAATGTCTCAGGACCACTTTAGTTAAAGTAAAACTTTATTGCAATTTAGTAGTAAGATATATTGGGCAGTCTGGCTCTGTTCTGGGACCTCCTTGCCCTTCCATGTGCATACATGGAAAGCCAAAGGCAGGGGGAGCAGCAAAGTCCCTCCCTGCGGAACGGAACAGAGCAAGGAACAATGACATCATCAATGACATTGATTAGTCAGATATGACATGTAAGGCGGAGCTGGGGTGGTGGTGGGTTTGCACAGCGGCTTGCAGAGAGAGCAGCAAGGTATGCAGGCAAAGCAGTTTAAATAGACCACTCTGTATGAGATTTGCCAATTGAATCCATAGGAGTAAGTCGGCTGAGCCGTCAGCTGACGAGGGCTGCTTGAGAGTAGCTGTCTGTCAAATAATAGGGCTGGCTTATGATCAGCGGGCTATCAGCTGATTCAAACTGGGCTGAGCTTGACTTTGCTTCGCCTGCCTGAAGTAACGCTTTGCTCATTTTGGGAATACAGGCATTATTTTGCACATGTAAACATAGCAGATATAATCACTTAAGTAAAACAAACTACAGGCAACCAACAACTGGAAACACATACTGTACTACACAGTTAGCTGTAGCTGCACATTATTGTGAGAATCATTCCAAAATAAACCTGTGCATCATTATACATGGCAGCAAGGCTTTCATTATCCACAGAAACCTGAGTTTTGCTTTAAAAGGGACCTCCTCTGCACTGGGCAGCATATTTAGGGTGCTTTATATCTGTAAAAGCTTTAAACCTTTCATCTTTAAAAGTCAGTGTGCCACAGCAGGGAACACACTGAGTTTAAGGTGGTGATCATACTCTAATTATGAAAGTATAAGTGGCAAAGCATACCGCTGTGCTTGAGAAAGGCAATTTTAGTAGAGCTGCATATTGCTCCCTCTGGTTACTAGGTAACAAGTGACTCTTGAACTTGGAGCTGTCACTGTAGACTTTGCTGACATGTTGGAAGTTCTCCCTTGTTAGATTCTGACAAGTCAGGTTACGCTGAATTGACACTGACGAGTGTTGCATTTCAGCTTCAGGTTCAACCGGCAATGGCATGGAACCAGCATGGCACTCTCAACCCCATTGCAGAACCCTTGCAAGGTCAGGCATGCTGCTTCCAAACCATAACACAGCCAGTTTTCCATGCTGCTTCCCAGTGTGATCACTGGCCACCTACAGAGGATGACAGGAGCTGATTTGATTGGCCGTGAGTAACACCAGCCCCTACAACAGCCACTGATAATGTATTCCTCCTGAACTCATCCTCAAACTCAAACTCATTCATAAAAACAGGACTCCAGGGCTTGAAGGTTTTCAGTTATATTTTTTCCTATAAAGTTCCAAGTATTCAGTGTTTCCCCTAGAATTTTATTGTTACAGAGGAAAAGCTGCAGAAACTGCATTTAGACTATGGGACATTATAACTCTCCACAGAAACCCAGCATGAAAATAATATACATATTATATATATGATGTATATCTATATACAATATATCTCTATGGAAAATGCCAGATAGATCCACTTAATCAGATTAATCAAATCAGATTAGAATCAGATTAAAATATCAGAATCAGATTAAACTGATTTAGTAGAATTAGTTCAGATTAAGGTCTTTCAATAGACAGCCAGTGCAGTATTCATCAACTCTAAAATAAATAGGTTATTGATTAAAGAATAAGGTTTTGGGCAACATCCCTTTTTTTGACTCACCCAGACTGAGACAAGATGTTTGATACCATTTTCATCTCTGTGTGTCCACTGGTTCAGTTCCTATGGGTAGCATTTTGTGTTAGCTTAGCATAAAAAATAGAAATCTACAGGAGTCATTAGCCTAGCTCCGGCAAAGTGAGAAAATAAACCTTGCAGCAACTCCGAAGCTGTCTTATTTACACAATGTATCATGTATATTTGAAATACATATCTTGGAATTTTTTAAAAGCTATTTGTTTTAGGAAAAGATAGATGGTAGGAACTAAAACTAAAACAATATATAATTCCTACTATCTATAGTTCCTACCATCTAACCTCCTAAAACAACTCTCATTTTTAAGAAAGAATTCCAAGACATGTATTTCAATTAGCTTTGGAAGTGCTCTAAGGTTTATTTTTTCACTTTGACAGAGCTAGGCTAATGACTCCTGCAGACTTCAAGTCTTCAAGTGCTAAGCTAACACAAAATGTTACCCATAGGAACCAAAGCAGTGGACATACAGAGGTAAAAATGGTATCCAAAATCTTGTGTCAGTCTGGGTTCGTTAGAAAAAGGGTATTTTGCCCAAAATGTTGGACTATTCCTTTAAATAGCATAATTTCTAACAGAGCACATTTGGGTGATACTGACTTGACCATGGAGGACTTTTTTCAAAAGGCTAATATCGACCTGATCAGCAAACCAGCATATTGGACTAAACCTAAAAGATGTGTAC
>OMLF01056953.1:8043-18090 GCA_900302615.1 Holocentrus rufus | reverse complement strand
TGATGAAGAACACAGACACACACACACACACACACACACACACACACACACACACACACACATGCTGCCACTGGAGCATACAACTGACACATTTGCTCAGGTCAGTTGCCACTGGCGTGCACGCGGTCATGACAAGCTCTACTTGAGTTACATAACAGTCTTGCATCTTCGCCTACATCTGAAACAACCGTGTCACCACTGTCATCGTCTAAGGTCAGCCCCCACGTGTCCGAGGTGCCACTTTAACAACATGAAGTCTCCCTGTGGTCAGCTGTAATGGCGGCAGCATGGGGTGTGGTCAGCGGACGCGGGGCCAAGGCCGGGCCATAAAAAGCCAGACGGAGAGGGAGGGCAAGAGGGCAGCAGAGGCGAAGCCCTGAGTGTAATAACATATCTGGAGCAAGTGTTTTGTTTGTGAATGTGGAATCTGGAAATCTCTCTGCAATTTTCCTGGCAGTCGCCACCAGCTCCGACTCGCCACACACTCCTACTTTCTTTTTCACTCTCTTTCTCTTTCTCTCTGCCTCTGTCTGCAGTCACACACACACAGAAGAACTGACACTTTTACAAGATGTAAACCAGTGTGTGTGCATGTGTGTGTGTCTCAGTTGAGGGTTTAATGTAACCAAGTAATACTTTATCTTTACTTTAAGTGCATCTTTGAAGTGTCTAACTTGCGTCGCATAATTCCCATTTTAAGGAGTTCAGTCCTTTCATGTTCACATTTCAAATTAAATATTCTGCAACAATACAACCAGATTAACCACTTTTACATCACCAACCACTGGAAAAGGCAATCACAGCAATCAGTGCTCACTGGAGGAAGTTCTTTTTTATCAGGATGGATTAGAATACTTTACACCCGTTGGCCAGATATCGCCCCCCTCTCTCTCTCTCTCTCTCTCTCTCTCTCTGTTGTGGTTTACACTGACTCTCTTCACTCGTCTCAGACTTAAACAGAAACAGCTGAGGAATCCAGCTCAAGGCCAACAGCAACACTGCAGAAACCCAGTTGGCCAATCTCTGAGGCAGATGTAAATCCACTACGATGAACCGTCCCACCAGCCAATCGCAAACTTCAAAGAATATCGCTCCGGCTTTCAGTGGGGAAAAAAAAAAAATCTGATTTCATGTATATAATTGACCATATCCAGACTGCGAGTAAAGCTTGTTCTGTAGGGCAATACACAGAACAAGTCCTGGGAGACACATGTAGCCCCCCCGTCCCGCTCTGCCCCCAAACCACTGGGCCTTTGTTTTTAGCTGCTGGAGCCCTGAGTCTGTGTTTTCTGTTCACCTTCACTGTGAAGCTCTTTGTGAACTTTGCCTTTGATATACAATTATTATTATCATTACTATTATTACTATCAGCTTGTGATTGCAGTGTACAGACCAATAGGAAATGTATTTCTAAATCCTATGGCAAGCATTTGAGTTATATGTATATAGACTTATATATAAACTGTATTTCTGCTACTACTGTACCTGCAGTAGTAACAGAAATACAGTTTATATAGTATGTAGTATATATAGTGTCAGTAATAATAATAGTAGTGGCATTAGTTGTAGTAGTAGTAGTAGTAGCAGAAGTGGTAGTACTATCAATAGTACTAGCATTAGTGTTCATATTAGTAGTAGTTCATAATAGCAGTAGTAGCACTTTTTTATCATTATTTTTGGGCATTTCTGTTTTATTTGACAGTGACAGTAAAGATACACAGGAAAGCAGGAAGCACTTGTGGTAATATCAGAAGTAGTGACAGGAGTAGCAGTTTTATCAGTGATAGTAGCAGTAATAGTAGTAGTAGTAGTAGTAGTATTGGTAGAAGTAGTCGTATCAGGAGTAGTAGCAGAAGCAAATAAACATTATTTATATAGCACTGTTCTATAAAATCCCACAGGGCTTCACATTTTAATGCAAAGAGAAAACATATGAGCACATAAAAAGAACAAAAAACAGACAACTCACGGCGGAACCTGACTGTACAAATTAGGCGATCAGAGGGATTTTGAGTCTTGACTGTGAGCCAATGAAGAGACCAGTGTTGGTGTCAGATCAGACACGGGTCTGGCTTTAGTCAAAGACCGTACATCACCATGTGTGCATCATGTATCAGTGTGAAAAGCTTGTATACTCTGCAGCATGCACCGTAATTGAAAGCAGCTTGAAGTGGTGACGACTTTGCAAACACAAAACAGAAGGGCCCAAGTTTGCAGGATAATGACAGACAGGCCATGAGGCAGGCAGCGGGATGACACAGACAGGAACTGGCCTGGAAACATATCCAACACAACAGGAGCTGCCAAAATTACAGGGGGAGAGATGAAACTGGGGCAGGCGGTATCAGCCCGGCCGGAGACAAAGCCAGTAATAAAGTGGTAGTTCACTCAAATAAGATAGTCCTGAAGTGTTTACAGCTCCCCATTGAGTCTGACACAGGATATTGTTTTGTTTAATCAACATTCAAATAGGTTTGCATCCCATAAACCTGCTGGTGTTACACTGGACTCCCTTCTTTTGAAGTGCTAACACAAACAATTTTAATTTGTCCGCTCTCTTATGTTGTTTTGACTGTATTGTGATTTTAGTCCTCATATATTTTATGTGATTTTGAGTCTTGATGCTGCTTTCTTGGCCAGGACCTCTTAGACAGAAGAGATTTGCGACTAACACGATTAAATAAATCATAACGGGAAAATAAATGGAGGTAAAAATGTACTGCGACTTAGAAATAATAATTTATGTTAGCTGCTGATTCAAACAAACCATCTCACCAAAAGCCAAAGCTGACTCTCACACATTTGCCAAAATTCCAAGATATTTCATGCACTTTCCAAATTTTGTTTAATGGTTATTAAATTGTCTTCCTGCATCATTTGAAATACTAGTCTTGTGTCTATTCAAGGCTTGTGTCTAATCAGAGCTTATCGTGTCTGACCTAAAGCCTCAGATAATATCATTTTAACATTATATAACATTATAGAAAGTTATTTTTATGACAGTAAAATACATAACATAAAACCTTGACGTCTACCTCCCAGTTCCAGGATTTTTAACCCATTCACTTGATGTCCCTTGTATGTTTTCTTCATCCAGTCTAAGCTAATGGGCGATCATCTGAAGTAATATAACTGGAGTCAAAGTACCTAATATTTATAGTATCCTAAATGCTTGGTTTCAAACTGCTTTCTGTCATTTATCCCAATAACACTTGACTAACTTTGTCTTTGGGGTTTTGTCTTGACCACCATCTTTGTTCAGGAGCTGACAGTGAACCATTATTTCTGTTCACAAAGGCAGAAACATACTGAAGCGTTCCCCTCTCCACTACAGCACGGTGCTACATGACGACGGTATGCAATTCAAACAAAACTCTGACGTGGTGGAGGACAGAGAATGCGGGAAACCTGCCCCAGATATCCAGAGATGTGAACGTTGAGGTCTACAGTCCACAGACAAACTCATCATATATTTAATGAACCGAACACTGTAACAAAAGTCTTTTCTGTGTGACTCAATCTGTAACTCTCCTCTGTCTGCTATAGAGCTGCAAAGTGGGTGGTGCTACGTTGGGTGGCCAGGATACTTGAAGTAAAAATCCCATTCATTTTCCCCAAGTGCAACATTACAAGACAGCTGGTTTGAGCTTTTCCAATAAATGGCTGGACATCAAACTCAGTTGCATCATCAGTGCAAACAAATAGCAATTGTGCAGAAATAACTCAAGTTCATTAAAGGAAAGCCAAAGGTACAAGACTGTACATAAAAACTTTAGGAGGTACGTCTCATACAGTTCCTATAAAGCATCGCCTCAAGGAACAATAAATCACTGAAGCTGAGCTGCGAAGCTTTGAGTCAACTTCATACAGACACACTTGGATCATTTCAGCAGCTATAGCACAGTGTTTTGTTCCTGATTGCAACCACTGATCTAGACGGCAATGTAATTTAATACTGAATAATTTCGCAACTTAATGGCATCTTCACCACAATAACACTCGCTGAAGCTCATGGGTGTTGTGGTATTTACTGTCATTTGACATACCAAATAAAAAATTAAAAAATTCACAGAAACACATTTGAAACATTTAGAAGAACTTGCCAGAATACAACCCTGTGATATTGTTTATTTATCCAGGAGACTCCTGTGATTAACTCCAGTAATATTGTGATTATCATTACAAGATTCAAAATGGGGAAAACTATGGACAAAATACTTTGGAAACCTGTGGCTCTTCCCATCTTAACAGCTCCACTGAGCTTGTGTTTCTGGCTGCTGGACTTCATAGCAAAGATACGAGCTCACGTGGATAAATCCAAAACCAAATTACCGATACATCTATGGACAAAGCTAAGTGCCTCGCTCATCGTCATATATTCCTGTAATAAAACTGACTGTAAAGTGAAAGAAAATTAGTGGCTTGTGTTTTTTCATTTAAACCTGATGGACTTGAAAGGCTCGCAGATCCACATTGTGCTGGAAGTGGCAAGAGGGTGGTGTACATGTTGCCTACACACAGAGTGGATACGAAGTTCCCACAAAAACAAAACAAAACAAGACAAGACAAAAAAGAAACAAAAAAACAACACCCACAACAACTGTGAGGAGCTGGAGAGCAGTGTGGTTTGCACTGGCAAAATAACATCAGGAAACCAGAAAACCAGACACAAAAAGTAGCATCTATAAGCTACTAAACAACGAGGCAGAGTGAAATTAAGCACAAAGACAGCGCTGACAATTATTATTAAATGTGTTCTTCAGTTGAAGGGAATGAAAATGCATGACTTCGATACAGCAAAGTCCAAATCCTCTTACAATCTATAACTGGATGGACGAATAGGATCCACTGAGTTTTCTGCATGGTGAAGGAAGGCCCTGTACCAGGTATAGCAGTTTAATAATTCTTTCCTCCAGACTGGACTCAATCTTGCCCAAGTCAGGGAGTTCACAAGTACAATGGCTGCACTTCACATTAAAATGACAGCGTGACCTTGTTTACACTGATGTATAGTCTAAACAAGGTTTAATCTGCTTTGTCTGCAAGGCTATCGACACTTGAGAGGGAAAAGCAACAGAAGACAAACAGGCAAACACAAAAAGACAGTGAGATTGATGAACACACACACACACACACAAAACACAATCTTACCATCCAGAAGCTTCGATTGTTGACGTCCTCGACGCCATTTTCTGTCGGGAGCGTTGACATGCTTGTCTCTGAGAGAGAAAAGGACATATGATTAGAATTAGACTCTGTTGTCACTCTGCCTTAAAATGTGCGCAGCGACCTCGATCACATTTGTATTCCAGCGTTATCTGTTTCAGTGGTTTCCAACGTGAGTCCTTCAGGAGGATAAAGAGAGTCCAAAATCAGGGCTACTTTCACGTTAATTCATCTTAATTCCCTATAAACTGTCCTGGATATAAAATGTGTGTAATGTCTAGTGTCAGATGATTTAAGCGTCTCTTGCCTCCCTGTCAACATTGCATCGTTTCCACAGAAAGAAAAGAGACGATTGACTATTTTAATCCCACTGTAGGTTTCACTATTGCCTCCACATGCACAGTGCAGACAGTTATACAATTCAATACTAAAGCAATCAACAACTTAAACCTTCCCCTATGGGAGCCACTTGGAAAAAATCTTATCTTAACAGGAATCCACAGCTTCTAATGTGTGTCTGTTTCAGGGTTTGTGACATGAAAATGTCGTGAACCCCTCCTCTAATTGATTTTTGCCATGTTGTTGGGGAATAAACTGGGGATGCCGCAGCTGTGCAACATGTTGGTGAATGTATTACATAAAGCCTGCTGTTGTTTCATATTACGTCTTCAGTAAACTCGTTACGGAATTGGATTTCACGTTGGACGGCTGGCTCGGTACAGTAAATGCAGACAGTGAAACAAGGCAGACTCTCAGAGGCCGTACATCAGCGAGGATGGAATGCCCTCTCCCAGCATTCCCAGCTCTGAAACTTGAGCAAGCCCAAAATAAACAGGGGGTAAAGGTCACCCACATCCTATCGCTCTCACTGTTTTTTTTCTGCGCCAGTGGGCTTGTCTTCCTTTTTCTTACTTTAAAAGAAAGAAAAAAAAAAACAGGAACACATGCATGTGCACATTCACATGGTTTTAAATCAGCAACAGACATGAGCTCACATGCCTGGCTGCGGTGGATCATGGCAGCAGGCAGCCCTCATACTGTACATACATGAGAGCCTCTTGAGGCATGCAGCTGGAGAGCGGACTGTGATGAAGCCATCCTGCAGATGTTATCACATGTTGTTATCACAGCGCTGTTTGTAGGGAGGAGAGAGAGGTGAAGGTGCCATCTGACATCTTCATCTTCATCTTCATTCTTCATCTCTTTAAGGATAAGTTTGGTGTTTTTCAACCCAGGCTGCATTATAATGTTGATACCCATCATTTATAACCTTATATAGCACAGCCTCATCGCTTGGTTTAGTGAAGAGAAACTTACCACTCTGCTGCAGTTTCTTGCTAACCTTTAACCTTCTACAGTCCACCAGGCCTCATTTTCAGCCTCAAAAGACATTATAAATATCCCTTTTTGAAAATGGGAAAGTCACAACAGAGTTAACTATGTCTTGAAGTTGTCCACCCAAAAATGGTTGCAAGCAGTGCTTTCCAACTGGTTTTATTCAAACAAGGGCTTTATTGAATAATTCTAAAACTGGGAAGTGAGTTCATATTTTAGCCACGTTAAAGTGGGTTTCTGTTCAGGGCTAATGTTAGCATCACCTCTAACTGTAAAGTTAACTCTTGGTTTGTTCAGAAATTTAAAAAAAAATGTATTGGTTTTTGGATATTATTTTGTTGCCTTGGTGTGCAACAGAGCTCAGTTTTTTTTTTTTTTTTAATTTTAGAAATGGAAAACATTTATTGGAAATTTCCTGAGGTAAGCTGTGGTTGAAGTAACTTCCGGGTTGGCCTATAAAACGCCTGTGGCTTGAAAAATACCGAACTTATCCTTTAATCAAAGCTGAGCTGTCCTCATGATGTTTGAATCTCACTTTGTGCTCGTGTGATGTTACTTTTTAAAAGGAACCTTTGGGAGGTTGAATATTTAAAAAGACAGGAAGTATATCTAACAGCTGCTGTGTGTTGGATCTTCAGTGCCCGGTATTTCAGCGCTGCGCTCCACCCAGATACAGAGCCGTATAATTCCAAGCTCGCATCTTGCCTCTGCCTGCTTCCCCTCCCTGCAGCCGCCTCTCCCCACAGCTCTGTCAGGCGCACAATTAGATTCAATGATTTCCCTCTACGTCCCGCTGTTCACGGGGCATCACATGCTCCGCTGAGAGAATAATGTGAGCCTTCGCGCTGCCTGCATCTCCCTCGGCCTCTCTCTGCTGCAGTGGACTCCAACATTACACAACCCTGGGAACAGCAGGGGGTCGAGGAAATAATGAATCCCCTCCTTGTTAACCTTTGACCTCGGCTTCCTGTCGCCTCACGGGCTGGCTTCCCCGGGGTAAAACTGAGGCAGGATTTGGAATGATGGGAAAGCGCCGCAGTCCCTCCCTAATATCAAATAATAATGACTGTAAGTTTAACCACTTTGTCCCCGTATACCCCAAGTATCTTACTGACTTTCAGCGAGCTGGCAGCATGACAAACAACCTATTTATATCGATGCAGTGGATTTATCCTATAAATACAACAAGTCATCCACTGTATACCTTCCCATCTACTTGCTTAGATTTGATTTCATTAGAGGCCTCTTAAATATGATTTCATGCTCTTTACCGTCCGCTTAAGTCAAGTTAAATCAGTTTTGGACTCACGCAGACATAAACTGACTAAAGTATGACGCTTTCAGAAACAAACTAAAACCAAAGTTCATTTGAGTCATACGAGCTCGTCTGGGACTTGCAACCAGCTCTCAGATCAGATAATGTGACACATTGAGAGTTTAACTGTTTTCTCCCCATATTCCCCACTTCATCACTTCCACGTATTGAAAGCAACCAGTGAAATATCCATCATGCAGTGGCAATCACTATCCTATGAAGCAAAATACTGGATGACTTACTTTCAAGCTTTATGATCTTATAGCTGATCAGACAAAAAGTGTGTATCCCCAAAAGTTTTTAAAAAAAAACCCCCTGGTGGTCCTGTGATTCCTATTGGCCCAAACTGTCTCCTGAAAGTATATAGACCTCAAAAACTAAACTCATCTCCGTTATAACCCACTCTTTCACCCCTATAGCCTGCACCCAGTCTGGCAGACATACACACACACTCACTCCTCCCCCTGTCCCCGTTTCATCTGTCACACATAACTCAACACACACACACATACACACACACACATAGAGGAAAAATATAGTAACAAATGAACGCATAGAGCAGAAATAGAGGCTGGAACAGGTCTTCTTGAAATGCTGTGGAAAGTTCAGGATTGGAGTGAGGTGCAGCTCCTTACCTCTCTCTCCTCAGTTTTGGGGTCCTTGTTCGCTTCAACCCCCTTTTCTCCCCCAGCCACCCACTTTTTGTCTGGCAGGTTTAAAAAAAGTTTTTTCTTTCTTTCCTCAATCCTTGTGCTGCTGACTCTGCTCCTTCTTCTTCTTCTTTTTCTCTCTGGCTCCTCTTATTCACGCTCCTCCAAGTCCTCTCCCACTTTGATTTTCCACTCGTTCTCTGTAGCCTAGTGCCGCTCCTGCTCTTCCCCTTTCTTTGGCCCACTGTTTGTGTCAGATGAGTTGGCTTTTTTTCCCCTCCCTCCTTCTCCTCCCTCACACCCTCCCTCACCACTCTCTTTCTCTCTCTCTCTCTCCCTCTCTCTCTCTGTAAAACAGCTGCAGGAAACTTATTCTCTCGCTTTGTACTTCATCACTGGGCAGTAACAAGCACCCTCTCTCTCTCTCTCTCTCTCTCTCTCTCACTCTGTCTCTCTCTCCGTCTTTCACCCCGGCTCCACCTCTCTCTCAGTGTAGTGTTAATGAAGTGTTGTGGTTTTTAGAGTGTGTCTGCGTGTCTGAGTCACCCACGCTTTTTTCTCTGTGTGTGTGTTTGTGTTAAAAGGCCCTATTAACAACTGTTTGCCATTTTACAAAGAAGCGCTCATCCAGACCAGATAAGGGAAACTCCAGCTGCCCCCCTGCTTGTCTTCACCCCCTCAACAACACAACATCCCCCAGGGTAGATCTGCTACCACAGCTGGAGGATACATCCGGTGTGTGTGCGTGTGTGTGTGTGTGTGTCTCTGTGTGTGTCTGTGTGTGTTCAGGACTGAAATTCTTTGAAGTCAGGGGCCTCTGGAAAAGATATGTAGACACACACACACACATCTCACAGTCGGTGACATAACGCCCAGTGCTATGTTATACTTGTGCGATCTGCCTTGCCAGGACATGCCATGTAAATAACTAGACAGCTGTTACTTACACCCGGCCCTGCTGCTGCTGCTCAAAACTGCATTGATGAAAAGGTACCATAATAATCCCATGATAAACTCTAGAAGGACAGAATACAGGTGTCAGGGTAAAACAATAAGACCCAAGAGGAATATTGAAGAGACAAAAATACCAAAAAGCCCAATCAGGTCACTATGAACTCAATATCAGGTGATTTTTGTATTAACTATAAATCCAATGAGGAGAATCACATATACACACTGTACATATTATAGAGATTTTTACTTTACCAAAAGTAGGCTGAAGATACTATGGTTACAAAGAGTAGCCTTTTTCTTCTGGAAAAGTTGTTTTACTCAAGTAAAAGCAGTTTAGTGAAGCTGTAGTAAAAGTATTTTAAAAATGTTAGCAAAGGAAAAGTATCTCACAAAAATGTCCAAATGTGCTTAGTTGCTCCCAAATAAAAAATATATTTGTATGTGTACTATATGTATGAAACTGCCCCTTATTTCTTGCTCAAAAAAAATAACATCAATATAGTGACTGACAATACAGTGAATAGTATTTACTGTATAAAAGTATAAAAGTGCATATTACAGTATAGACTGTCAAAAGAAAGTGTTAACTAACACACACACACACACACACACACCCCCCCTCCACCC
>OMLF01056951.1:0-19045 GCA_900302615.1 Holocentrus rufus | reverse complement strand
ACTGGAGGAGGGCTAAGGTAGCAAAACAATGTGGGTGTGGTTGTGACTGATTTTGAGGTAACCTCGATTATAAACTCAACTGCCGAAGATAAAATATAAAACATGATCTGTATCTGCATCTGTTTGCACGTAAAACCAAGAGAGAGAGAGAGAGAGAGAGAGAGAGAGAGACAGAGAAAAAGATGATAAAATGATAAGATGGTTAGTTACAGTACAGGTGCATGCAGTCAGATGGTAGTCTTGTGGCATATCCATATTCTAGCGCTTTTGAATCATTCATTTATCCCTCCCCATGTGTGCTATCCTTTTCTACTCCTTTTGCGTTGCTTTATTTGTCCATTATATTATGATGATCTAACTTCCTTATTTTCATTTGTTTTAGTGATTCTGTGGAGTGTGAAGTGCACGCAAGCAATGTTTGCAAGCAAACTTTGATAAGTCAAGGTGAAAGAACTTAAACATTAACTGTATCATGTAAGAGCAGGCCCAAGATGCTGGTTAATTCCAAATCCCAGCATTAGCAACGGACTTGTGAGACTCATACTTAGTCATTAGACAACAGAGAGTGCAACCACAGGTATGTAGGAATGTTTGAAGATTTTGAATGCAAAGTTTATCTTATTTTGACTGAAATAATTGGTCCCTGCTCTTGTGCTTTAGGTGTTCTCTACTGTTGTATAAAAGATGTACAGTTCAACTCTGATACCATATTTTGAAGCAAAAATCAACAGGAAAGTGTATACTTTTATCATTTATACCAAATAACGTGGAAATAAAAATGGAAAAAAGAAAACTTTAGGTCCATGTGTTTCCATTTGCCAAATTATTGTGTGTTTAGCACTAATCTCATGGAGGTATCAGGTGTGGGCATGTGTGGGCATGGAGTTGAGATTTTCAAAACAAGGAAATGGCTCCAACAAGCAGTGACAAGAACATATTTTCCCATGAGAACTACAAAAGCTGAGGACATCAGAACTGTCCTTGAATGCTCTCATTCATTGCTCAAGAAAAAAAAAAAACTCTAAAAAAACCTCTCCAGTTTGCTGTGACTAAGCCAGATCTTCCAGAAAACGCGGTTTTAGTTTGCTTTATAAACTGTCTTTGTCATATGAATACATTTTTATATGAATCAAGTTTATCATTACTTTCAGGATGGTGAAGTTGATCATTTTTTGATGACAAGAATAAATGGATAAATGTTTGTTTACTATCTGCTGATATATTAAGATTTTTTTTATCTGAAGTTTTTTCTCCAGTGAAATGCACCCATTGTAATAATTTTGCCTAAATCATATAGAATTATTTCTGCTTAAAGCAGCGATAAGCAATTATTCATGAAGGTAATTCATTCGATAAGGTTTACAGATTAGCTATATAATTTTGTAAAACTTTAGCATGGCCATGTGTACGTTTTTGAAGACAAACATAAAAAGGGCACTGGTGGGGCCCCCAAAAATGGGCTTTTGCATGGGGCCCAGAAATTTGTGGAACGCCCCTGCCTCCAAACCATTCTTTAGGGAGAGTTGTTGAAACCCCAGGAAAATTGTATTGTGAGATCCACATATATGTTCTATTTATTTTTTGTGTTTCCAAAAAGGTGTCATCCACATTGGATTTCAAGATTGATCAAGATAACCTGCTGCAATGGCAACTACTTTTCCTATGAAGTCAGAGCCTGTGTCCAGTGAAAGATGGCAAACTCTCCTGTGTACAACTGATGTACAAATGTACAAATAAAGTCGACAGAACAGCACTGATGGGGGTTTGCTACAATACATGCTCTAAATACACCTCCAGTGAACCCAGAAAGCTCTTCACTCAAGCAAGGTGGGGAAATACAGTAAGCCTGAACTCACTTGAAATATATTCTCTATGCTCACTGCCCCTGCAAATAATTAACATCAACCAGAAGAAGGTTCAATCACCACCACAACCCCCTTCTCTTTGCTTTTTGCATGTTCCCTGTGTTCACCTGGCTTTCTTCCCACAGTCCAAAGACACAAGTCAGGTGGAGTGGAGACTCTAAATTCTCATAGATATGTATGTAAGCGACTGTCAATTTCAGTTTATTCTGGTCTTGGTCTTGACTTGGTTCCAACCTCCTTTGGACCTTGTCTTGACCAGACATGGTCTTGGAATTTGAACTGGTCTCAATACAGTGACATTCTAACTAATGCTATCTATTGACAGAACTTTCTAGAACTTAAAAAACTGGACACATCTGATGTGTTCAAGATTTGTTTTACTTATTATTCCACTATATTTTTGTTTGTATTGCAAATATATAGGGTACTTCCTTAGCATAAGAAAATTGTTTTATCTTATCTGCAATGTCACAAATTGTGCTCCAACATTACTGTGATCACTCATGGTGACTTCTTTGGCTTTTTGTCGCAAATACATTATCCAACAGGAGTGGAGACATCCAGCAGAGGGCAAAGACCAGACAGAGATGTTGGTGTCAGTTGTTCACCTTTTTTCTGTTCTTGATTGTAACAACATCGGTCATCATAATCGAGGTTGGTCTAAGGCCGATCTCATTCACTCAGATTCCTAAGTTGGATCCTACAGTACACGTTACAGTTCCACCAACCAAAGAATCAAGCATTCCTGACGTGTATTTTGTGGAATACCCTCATGAATATCACTTCATCATAAACGAGCCAGAGAAATGCAAGCAACAGAAGCCTTTCGTGGTTCTGATGGTTCCTGTGGCGCCCCACAACAGGGCGCATCGCGATACCATCCGCAGCACGTGGGGCGGTGAAAGTGTGGTACTGGGCCAAGAGGTGAGGCTGCTCTTCTTGTTGGGGCTGCACACTGGAGAAGGAGCAGAGCAAATCCAACAGGAGCTGCTGCAGGAGAGCAAAGAGCATCAGGACCTGATCCAGAGCGATTTTGTGGATTGTTACAAGAATCTGACCATCAAGACCATGGTGATGTTGGAGTGGCTGGACTCTTATTGCTCCAATGCCTCCTATGCCATGAAGATTGATTCAGACATGTTCCTGAATGTGCACAACCTGGTCAGCATGCTTTTAGGAGCCCCAAAAATCAACTATATGACCGGGCTTGTGGCAAGAGGAGCTCAAGTTCTGAGAGACCCGAAATCTAAGTGGTTCCTACCTTGGGAGATATTCACTGAGCCACAATACCCACGTTATGCTTTGGGGCTGGGCTATATTTTGTCTTTAGACCTCCCAAGGAAGCTTGTGGAGGCATCCAGACATGTCAAAGCTGTCTACATTGAAGATGTATATTTGGGACTGTGTATGAGGTACCTACGCATTCCACCAACTGACCCTCCAAATTGGAATATGTTCAATGTGTTTCCGATAGCTTACAATCGCTGTGCTTATTCAAGGCTAATAGCTACCACTACTTATGAACATACTGATCATCTGAGTGTTTGGAAAGACTTTAAAAGACCTGGACCTTTCTGTTGATAGAACGGAAGGAACGGAGGTGAGAAATTTATTAAAACCAAAGAATCTCTGAACAGTGTTCTGTTTACGAAAGAATGACTTTTTTCCCTCTGTCATTTGCTGCTGTTCTCAAAATCGTTTTTGTTTTCTGTTATTTCCCCCAAGAAATACAGTCTAGTTTGGTATTGGATACCTGGAAAAAGACTGGGATGTTTTCATTTAAGTTTTCTTGGGCTGATGCTGGTTGGACAAAGAGAGTTAAGCTGGTGGAGGGGCATGGGTCTTAAATAATAAAACCTTCACCGGTTTGCCTTTTGATAACATACCTGAAATAATGAAATCTAATCAAGTCATCAATTTAATTTCTAGGCTTTAGCAAGGTGTTTATTCATTTGTGATGGCAAAAGGAAAAGTAGCCTTTATTTTTGAACCATTCCTTTAATCGTTAACTTTGTTGGCCAAAACCCCCCCCCCAAAAAACACTGTTGATGACAATGACAATGTTGTACTGGCAATGTTTTGATGGTATCAAGTGTGGTTCAAAATGAGGGATTGGCTGACAACATGGAAAAACTGTTTTGTGAACCCAGTATGCTTCTGCACCATTCATGGAGCAGAGAAATGTTTCTCCCTGTCCATCAGAAATGTCACTAAGATCAAATGACGAAGGACAACAAACACTATATTTGCATATATTTTCCACATGTAAATGTCTGCTTCAAAAGGAGACATATAGAACTGACTAGTTTTGTTAGAAGTCTTGTTTTTTTTCCATGATTCCCTGCTGTGTGAAAACACGTTTACTCTCTAAATGCATACCAAACATAGAAAACAAAGGCAAAATGCAATAGCTGCAGTATATACTGCGCTCCAGCATTCCAGTGGCATTTTGCAGTGAATTATTTATTTATTAATTATTATTATTTTTTAAATTTTATTATTTTTTTCTCCTTTTGCCTTTCTGGCACGCTGGGCCTAAAGATGGCCGTGACAGTCAGTCTGTTGATCCCTCTGTCCTCAGGCCCTATTTTGACTCACCGCAGTTAAAGGGGGCAGGGGGCGTGACAGCGTGCATTTGGTATTTAGGTGACAAGATGCGCCTGGCGCATCTGTGAACAGGGAGGGATTGAAATGAATTGGGTGTGTTAGGGGCTGGAATTGACTTAACCAATCAGATATGTTCTTATCCTTCCCTTTAATGAGAATGCGCAGCGCGAGCATAAAGTAAATCTCTACACAATTTCTCCCCCTTTCTTGTCCCTGTCCTTTATAAATAAACATTTGCGGAGTAAATTAATTTCAGAGAATAAAATACCATTATGATCGCTTTCTCTTCTCGACAAAATAGAATCTCATAGAATCTTGCTTTTTGTTAATTTCCGAGCCATGATTTTGCCTTGAAAATAGTCAGGACATAAAATGTATCAAAGCTATATGGATGTTTTTGGTTATTCTAAATTACGCTATTTGCCTTATTGCGTTCAAGAAAGTATTTGATTGTGTAGAACTGCAGGAAATGCAATGAAAAATTCCAAATTTCAGTGTGTCTCCAACTCACTCCAAATCAAATACATTCATCCTTGAACACAGTGCAGATAACCAGCTTTAGTAGGGGTGAATGTGTATCAGTATGATTTCATTATTCTCTGTGCGCCGCACAGCAGTTTTATCATATGAACATTTAACCACCGCCACATGTGCATCAAAATTCATAAACAATGCAGTGAAATATTTTTTCATCATGAGAGATTCACAAACGGTGATTCTGTGGTTTCTTAGATGTGTAGTTGGACGCGCCTCCACCAACTTAAGTGACGAGAATAACACACACTTAGGTGCGCCGCGCCGTTGACCTGGTCTGAGCAGGGCGCACAGGCGGACGCAAATCGCTGGTCATCCATGGCACAGAAACTCCAGTGCGCCACAGGACTGATGAGAACACATCCACTGCTGCTCCTCTCCTTCCACCTTGGCGCTCAGCGTGTCACCAAAATGCCAAACGCGCCCAGGCGAGGAGAAACCCTCACTGCGCCTCACCAAAATTCTGCGCCAGTGACCAGCCGCGCTTTGCGCTCTGCGCTTGTACGAAAATAGGGCCCCATATGTCCTCCATTCATCTGTCCGTCCATTCAACACTTTACTCCAAAGCAAGCTCTATCAAAAATCCGTTACAGCACATTTATGCTTCCCAGAGAACAAACCCTGTTTATAGACCCTTTCCGAGTGGCCATTTTGACATTAAATCGCAGGTAAATACAGGTCTTACTAATGACATTAATGAAGGTTCATTGAGGTCTAACAAAGCCAGGGTCCTGCTAATGTTCATGCTGGCTCTCTGGAAAGACTCTGCTACACTTATGCCTACAAGACTTAGAAACTTTTAAGACTTTTAAAAGACTTTGAGACTTTTAAAAGACTAAAGTCTGACACCTTCTCACATCTAAAGAGTTTTTAGTCATGGACTCAAGATTTTGCAAAGACTGGGGATCTTGCAGTGTCACTAATTGCAAGACTACAACTAGATTCCTTTGAGATTATTTCCCATCATGCTCCTGGTGGAAATTTACAGGAAGAAAAATTGTTGAACAATGGAGCAGAGGCAGCTTTTGGCCACAGCTGCCCTTGTGTGTGCAGTGGTTTGTTCTGGAAAACCAGCCAAAAAGAAAAAGAGAAGACACCGCAGAATGTGGAGACAGCCCCGGTTGAGAGAATGGGGACAGCAAGGTCTGTCCATCCTACAAACAGAATTGGAGGTGAGTTATGACAACTAGCTCAGTAATTCATAGTATTCTCAAGACATGTTGTGCCATACAATATGGCTCAGTGCCACAGCTTATTGGCTAACTGAGGAGTCATTACAATTACCATTTGTTTGTGACCAAGACGTCTGTAATCGAATACTATTACTGTAATAGATAGTTGTTTTTAACAGCAGCATGCATGTCTTTTCTGTTCATAGTATTTGATTGACATTGACATTTTGGTCACAAAGAGGTGATTGTTATTAAATGACAATGGTGGCCAATGTGCTGTGGCGTTGTGCCATATTTTATGAGAACACGTCATGAGATTTTAATGAATTGGCTCTGTACTCCTACTAGTGTTGGAGATGGGGGGGGGGTAATGTTTTTTTTTTTGTTTGTTTGTTTTTTCCGACATTGGAAATTTGTCTGCGACTGTGTAATCAAATGAAAAGTCATTTGGTGTAAGGCCAGCATTAAATGGAACAGAACCTTCATTAATGTCATTAGTAACACCTGTGTTTACCTGCTATTTACTATCAGAATGGCTGCTGGGAAATACCTAGATAGATTCGGTGACCTCATGACCTTTCCTCTAGCACCACCCTCATGCCAAAATGTACAAACCTCCATTCTCTCATGACTTGCATTCCCTCAATATGCACCACGACAACGGGGCAGCAGCGATGGAGGGCTTGTTACTGTTTGACTGTCTCACGTTTGCAAGCTAAGGTGTAAAGTTGATATTTCTAGGTAAAAGTGATTGAGGAAATTTAAGTGGAATAGGCTGTATTCTTATCAGAAATAGATTGAGGGACATTTTTTCAAGCTTATTTTGGGGCATTTCCTCTTTATGAGATAGGCACAGTGAAGAGAGAAAGGAAAGAAATAGGTGACACAGAACAGTGACTCCTATGAAGATGGAACAGTTGGATTCATTGCCATTAACTATTCTTTACAATGCTCAAATAATAAAAATAAAAAAGCAACTTAGCTTAATTATCAACCAAAGCTCTTCCACCATTCCACAAAAATTTTTACATCATGCTCCTCAGCTGTTACTTAGGCTTGATATTGCTCATATTTGTTATGTATTGTATGTTTTGCACTAAGTGTTATATGTAGTGGTAATATTAACTGACTTGAATGCTTTCTTAAATGTCAGATGTAGCCTCTCTATACAGTGTTGCAAAGCCAGTCATATACAATGGTTATCATAGTAAGCAGAAATGAAACAAGATCAGTGGAGGTTTACATGCAGAAACTGTGAACATTTAGATATTTTGGATTGTCTGGTCCTTCCATATGTCATTACTAATGCAGGGCTGCATTTGCTGATATGTTCAACAAGGATATTTCCATACAAAGGTAATCCTACTCACAATACAGATGAGATGACTGATGTAATTGTAAACACGCATTGTGCAGTGAGTGGCGTGTGCATCAGCCTGCTGTGCATCTCAGTGAGGAGGCCGAGGGGAATTTCTCTGCCTCAAGCCAAAATGTTTTCTCCTGTTGCCATGCAGAGACACCAAGTGGACATTTTTATAGAAGCACTTGAATAAGGTGGCAAACCTTCCTGATGAAGACCTCACAACTTGTTTTGTACTGTTTATTTTTGTATAATTCATCAGAAACGTGTATGAAGAAGTACCTACATGTTTATTAATGTGTTGTATGTGAGAACATTTTTACATCCTAGGCAGTACAGCTACATCCCTTCACTTCTGTATGGAATGATCCATTACACTCTATCAACCTATTTTGGCCTTTCAAGAATGTTCACTAATGATTTCACAGAACTGTAACTGCATTTTAGTCATTTTTTTATGTCCTCATTTTAGAGAGATGATGTACTGCTTAAATTGGAGATACTGGGAGGTACATTTCCCTCAGCTCTGCACCCTGCAACCATGCACTGAATGCACTGAACTAACTTACTTAGCATGTAGCACATCACTATCCTTGACCTGAAATTGGTGTCCATTTTCCCCTCTGACTCTGGTTAAGAAATTTACCCCAAAACTTGGAATGTTCCTTTAAATGCATATATGCATCTATCCACATTTTTAAAATGTCACATACTGTAAATTACAGGTTGCATATGAAAGAAATGCTTTTGCCCTTCATCTACTTTAGATGAAAGGATATGGGATATATGACACAAAGGATATGGCACAAAAGATACAAAAGGATTCTTGTCTTACCAAAATGGTTTAGTTTATTAATGTTAATAGATAGAGATGATGGATAAATAGATTAAAGTGCAAAGTGTTATAAATGAAGTAATAATAATAATAATAATAATAATAACAACAACAATAAAATAAAGAACAATACAGAACTAAATGTTTCAGCCACATGCTTTCCTCCATACTTTGTGGATAATGACACAGAGATGAAACAGGTGAAATGACTGACACAACAAGACAAGGTAAGTCCTGAGACGTGTGACTATTTAGTGTCTCACTTGATTCATTGCTACTGCTGAAATTATTTCTTAAAATCAAGGTTTATCATAAAACCAACATAAAACATCAAAATTATACCATAAGAGATACTGCCGTATGTTTTATCGAATGAGGATTTAAATACCTCTCAATAATTTATCACCCAAAGCATCTTCATGAAATAATTAATACTTAACACTTAAACATTTTAACATTTACAGGTGTCTTATATCAGTGTTGGGCTTCTTCCACCTGCTAGAGGTCTACATTTACCATCTGGCAGATGAGTTTTAAAACAAACATAAACTATGAAGAAGCTCACTATATGTGCCCCCTTATACCTAATGGCCCCTTTCAATAAAAAAAATTACTTCACTTTACTTATCACTGAAACCCTCACATTCCATCTAATGCTCACATGAAACATACAGCAGATCATTTGATTATTCTGACAAGCAATGCAAAACTACAAATGTTTAAAAAAAAAAAGAAAGAAAAGAAAATCCTTCTAAAAAGGGGTCTCATCTATAAAATCTCAACCCATTTAGTGCATTTATAAGGTTTGTACTTGGCAAAAGTGATACGCAAGTACGACTAAGAGGGTTTGCAAGTGCACAAGATATATGCACCTATGCATCCTTATCTTCCACTATAAATCATTTAATATTCTTTATTGGTTATCCCTGTTTTCTTTTCTTACTTATTATTTGTTACATGTTCAAAATAAATGTATTCAAATATTTTGTTAAATAAAAAACAAGCCCTTAACACAGTCCAAAATAGCACCCTGATACATCACATGGAAATATTTAATTTAATGGAATACTACAAAGTTTTTGGGGGTCTTTTTGGAGTCTTTTTTCGATGTACTCAGGCTGAGACAAGATGTTTGATACCATTTTCACCTCTGTACGTCCACTGGTTTGGTTCCTATGGGTAGCATTTTGTGTTAGCTTATCATAAAGACTTCAAGTCTGCGAGAGTCATTAGCCTAGCTCCATCAAAGTAAAAAATAAATCCTACAACAGCTCCGAAGCTGTGTTATTTACACAATGTATTGTGTATTTGAAATATATGTCTTGGAATTTTTATTCAAAAATGAGGATCGTTTTAGGAGAAGTTAGATGGTAGGAACTATATTAAAGTTCCTACCATCTAGCTTTTCCTATAACTACTCTTGTTTTTACAAAGAATTCCAACATGTATTTCATTACCGTGTAACACACAATACACTGTGTAAATAAGACACCTTCAGAGTTGCTGTAAGGTTTATTTTTTCACTTATACGGAGTTCGGCTAATGACTCCTGCAGACTTGAAGTCTTTATGCAAAACTTACATGAAGTGCTACCCACTGGAACAGAAGAGGTGTACGCACAGAGGTGAAAATGGTCTAGAACATCTTGACTCAGTCTGGGTAAGTCAGAAAAAGGAAAAAAAACCCATCTGAGAGCATGATTTGATTAAGTGTGTGATACTGTATGAGTGACTTTAGGTACAACACAAGTGCAGCCTACAGGGATTTCAAGCACCTCTTTTCTGATCAGATATCGGTCTGGATTACCCGGACACGTCTCCCTCTTCAGGACTTCCAGCGACACAGTCACAGGCACTGAGTTGTAGTCATCACTCTCATACTGGTTGATGATGCATCTCTTGCAGAGGCACTCAGCTACAGTGATTCTTTGCGGGATCCTGTTATCGTCTCTGTCTACCCTGAAGGAGGCAAACAGATGAATCACACACTGGCAGCTTCACAGGTCAGTCAACGAGGCAACATCGAGTGGGTAGCTAATCAAAATGTGAACAATGGTGAATATGCATTTGTCATGCTCATTTCACTGTCCTTTTCAGGAAATTTACCTCGGACAAACAAAGTTGACATGACGATCATGATTTTTACACAGGTACAGGCTACTGTTATATTGCATATTTGCACCTGTAACCTCCATGATACATTCAAGGTACACATTTAGTTTTTATCAAATCTACTCCCTAGAATAAGGCCTAATAGCATGCTTTAACATCAGGAAAACATTTGAGGAACAATACAGGATTGGGAGTGCTCGACCTGGCAGAGATGGTATAAACACCACTTTGAGTGTATCATTAAGACTATAGCACAATTTCAATTTATTATTTTTTTTTTTCTGCAGAGAAAAATAGTCCAGTCCACAATGTGGCTGCTGGCACTATTGCTAAGTATCATCAAGCAACCATACTCCTCAACCCTCCCAGATTTTCATGACGCCTTTCCACTGTTCTCCCAGAGTTTCATTTTCTCCCATACTTTGATCACGTCATAATCTTCCCAAATACTATATTTGTAACAAACAGTAACACCAATAATTTTGGGAGGGGCCTACAGACAGACCCCTTAACTTACTGACGTCTTTACTGAAAACACTCTTAAGATGACTGCCTCTATTTTGCCTGTGATTTGGATGGTTCAATATATTATCTGATTTAGACATTTTTTTGTCTTTGTATGCTGACCAGTTATGTGAAGTACTCCAGCACCTTTTCAACAGTCTGCACCTCAAGAGAGTCCCTGCGCTATGGAAAACATCATGCCCGGTGCCGGTGCCTAAGATGGGGCTTCCCACAGTCCCAAAAGACTACAGGCCCAAAGCACTAACCTCTCACACAATTAAGGTTATGACTGGTACTAGAACACCTCAATACCACTGGTGAGCTCATCATTAGACCCCCTGCAGTATCAGCCACATGTGGGTGTGGGCGACGTAATGATACACCAGCTGCAGAGGGTCTACTCCTCCCTGGACAGACCCAACAGTACTGTGCGGATGTTCTTTTGATTTCTCAAGTGTCTTCAATACTATCCAGCCTGGACTGCTGAAGGATAAACTGCAGGACATGCAGGTGGGTGCCCCCATGGTCTCATGGATGGAGGACTACCTGACAAGCAGACCACAGTTTGTGAGGCTACAGAGCTGTGTGTCCGCACACCTGGTGAGTAACACTGGGGCCTGTGCTATCTCCATTTCTCTTCACCATCTACACGTCGGACTTAAAGTATAACTCCAACTCCTGTCATCTGTAGAAATTCTCTGATGACACTGCCGTTGTGGGGAGGGCCTGGTGGACCGCTCTGTGAAGTGATACGAGGAAAACCACCTGCAGCTGGTCAAAACAAAAGAGATCATGGTGGAGTTCGGGAAGAAGAGCTCCTCCTCCTCCTCACATCAGGGGGAGCGACATGGAGATTGTTAAGTCCTACAAGTACAACTGGACGACAAGTTGGAATGGTACACCAACACTAAGGCCATCTACAAGGACCTGAGCTGGCTTTACTTCCTGAGAAGGTTCAGGTTCTTCAACGCAATGCAACAAGATGTTTCACATGTTTTATCAAGCTGGTCACACTGGAGGAGACGGTAGAGGACAGAATGCTGGCAAAACTGCTGGCAATCCCGGGAAACACCTCCCAACCCCTACACAACATGCTAGCCAAGCTAAAGACCATCTTTGGCAACAGATTCATTCAACCCGAGTGTGCAAAGAAGCGATACAGGAGGCCATTCCTACTGGGTGCTATCAGACTCTATAGTTCACTGTCTTTGCCAGGCCTGCTGACGTTGAACTGCTCATGGACAAAACTTGCCTTTATTGTGTATTTCTTAACACTATACTCTTTGGAAATTGGGACTATGACAACACTTGAATATATCTGATTACTTAAATATGTCAGGATTGCTTTAAACTGAGACATTCCTTTTATTATCCTAATTGCTCTTTGCACACTAGAATTTTTGACTGTATCTAGATGTTATTAATCTTCAGCACTTTATGTCTTCATCTTGTACCTTATTTATGACCAGACTATCAGTTAATATGCCCACTTATCCATTCACTAGTCTTTCTGCTATTCATCATAGCTGCTGTGTTCATGTGCTTGTTGTCATTTGTTTAGATCTGCCCCCATTTGGCACATCCATAGGCCTCCTATGATAATCTGGTCATTTTAGTCAGTTGTAGGCATGTGTGAGATGAATTCCTTCCTTTTTCATTGTTGCAGTATATAGGGCCTATATAGTGAAATGATGTACTGTTTTCTAAACCTGTATTATTGAACAATAGATTTTTATGGGAAATAGAGATGCAGTTTTTATCATGTTTTTCTGGGCTCTCAAGGTTGACAAGTAGCCTATACAAGCAGCAGAGGCTTGTGACAAGCTCCATACATTTTGACTTGCCATGTAGTAGTCTACTTTTCAGCCAGCTAGCAGCCTAATGCGTGCTACTGCCCAGGACATGGTCTTTCCTCGTTCATGTCCCTTTCTAGAGCATCTAGAACCCCCTGAACTGGTTATCTGTTTCAAGATCATTATCTAATTATTCCTAAAGCTACATCAAATGTAGTTTTTTGACAAGCCTGCTCTTTACAAAATTGATTTTCACTGCTGCTGCCGTTAGTTTAACGAACCCGTAGAAATAGGATCATTTCCATCTCTGTCAGCCAGCAGCTATAGTTCTATCAGTCAGCTGGTAACAAGGTCGAGTGACACGTGCAGAAATGCGCTAGGATTGTCTCTCAGGAGATTGGAAGTGACTTTAGTAGCCTATAATTTTCAAATACTGGCCCATTTTTCATATGGTTTAATTTGATCCTATTAAGTACACTCCTGGTCCATCATGAAGTCTTTTTGGTCTTGTGCTCGTGAGATTACAAAAGTAGCCTATATTCGCAGAAATAACAGTGAATACCAGCGGTAACAAGCGCATTATTTCTAACAGATGTTCGGATGGTACTAGAGGGAATGGGTCACTCAAAGTGGTGCCAGGTTCCATCATTTAGCCAACAAGAATGTTGTCAGCAAATTTCAAGGCGATCCCCCAAATAGATTTGGAGATATGCCCCTCTGGATCTAACTGTTGACCAACCAAGAGACGGACACGGTGACTCTGGGGTTCTCATGGCAGCAATTGCAGGCTACTATGTACACAGGCCAAATGGCAACATTTTCTTCTTTTATTCTAATCTTAGCTGGGCAGATATCTTTAAAGTGATGTTTCCTATGGCCCTGAAAAACTCAAGGAAAGAACTAAAAGTAAAGCATACTCAATTAAAGCAAGCAGTTACCTTAGGAACTACCTTAGGAATTACCAATGTGAACATAATAAACTCCAACCACTACCACGATGCTTTAAAACCTACCATTCTATGCGTTATTCTTCATGATCATTTAGCAAAGCACTCAGCAGCAGATGTACAGCAGTGCAGAATCAACTGATTCCGTTTCTATGGTGACGCTACACCTGCCGCGGAAACAGCCAATCACAGGCAGAGTATAGGCGGGTCATGCCTTTGCCATCCTAGGAAAAACAAATTGAAAAAGACCCCCGCAACGACCCCGCTTACCTGTAGCGCCAGGGGGAAAGGGAGCGGCTGTGGAGCTTCTCTGACTCCGTCTGAAGTTTGAAGCTGGAGCAGGTCTGGTTGTCCGAGTGAGAGTCCAGGTCTTTCATCTGGACCTCACTTTTTAACAGGTCGCTGACGGCCGCCTCCACCTTCTTACCGCGTCTGTTCATCTGCTCTCGGCTGATGCAGGCTCGTGCATCAGCAGTCCGGTTAGTGAAGATGAACAGTAAGCAAATGGAAATCTAAAAAAGTGTTGTAAAAAATGTAGAAGTTGGTTTGTCAGCACGCAAAAATGTCATCAAAGTTTTAAAAATAATAATGATGCCTAACAGGGCTAGACCTGTGTTTAATATTTAAATGAATTACCGTTTGCCTGACCCATGCCATCTTGAACGCGCAGTCGTGATGTAATGGCCAGCCGGTCCATAGCGCCTTATATTTATACAGACATGTACAGACTCATATCTGCCGGCTACTCTGATTTTGGCAGGGTGGGGTCGAAGGTGCCCTGACTCACTTGTCTAGATGAATTAGGTTATCTTTCCTAAAAGTCACTGTGTCAAAGTATCACCCCGCCCCCTGTTCATGGATGTATATCCTCGGCTATTTTTAAGTCCCGTAAGTCATTTTCTACTTACTCATTCGATAATGATTACTTTTTTCTTTTTTGCCTTATTGTCATTGATGGGTGGTAAAGTAAGTGTTAATGCTGCATGTCATGCCCTCTCTCTCTCTGTCCTGTCCCTCAACAAATATGGCAAAAAATAATCGGAAAAGAAATGTAACACTTTACATAAAAACCATGCTTCCAGTTAATGAAATCATGCGGTAAGGTTTCATGCCAACCACCTTCACGGGAAGACTTAAGACAGTAAACATGTAGGTGAACAGGTTGAACACTGGCCGCAACCCCTCTTGTTCTTGGTGTCACCCAGGTTGATATCAGCCTCATCAGCTCCTGACTGCACCATCCATTACCGTGCATGGATAAGGGATGGAAGTGTATGTGGAAAAGCTCTGAGAGTAAACCATCAGCTCACATTCTACTACATGTGAATCTGCTTCATTGAGGAAATGTGCATTCTCCTCATAGCATTGTTTCTATGGGGTCATATGTTTCTCACTCTAGTTTCTCACCCTGGGGGATGTGAGATGATCCCCCTAGAACACGGGCAAACACATTTTTTACTACACAAACGTATTATCAGATTTATTTTTTCCATATCTTTTCTCCATTTTTTCCCTCCCCTTTTGAGGCCTCCTTTGTGAAGTAAATAAATTAAATAACCTGAAAATGGAGCTGTTCTCCAGTTGGACTGATAACCACTCTGCATACACGCAGCCTGTTAAGGGGGTCGTGAGTGGGCATCGCTTAATTTTAAGGGGTCACTAGCGAAAAAGTTTGAGAACCACTGATAATATACCATAAAGATACAGCAACTAGATACCATATCTATCTATCCATCTATCTATCACACAAATATTCTTCAGAAAGTTGACTTTTCTAATATCACATTATAGTGGTAGTTCAATCAACAGTGAATAAATCACAATAATCAACAATCACAATTGCTTGATTATGATTTAATGGCTCTCCTGCAATCCTCAAACAATAGCACAGCTGAATTATGCAGTGTCATCATCAAAATGGCGTAAATCACTGTGGATGATAAACATTGTCACACCAGCTGACATAGAAGTTCCTCAGATATCTGCATGACAGTCTGTAGAATGATGTCATTTTCTTACGTATCCCCTCCCACTCTGAAGTTTGTTGGTATAAATGTGTGCAGCCTGTATTTAAACACACAAAAGGAGCTTATTCACGAAGTGCCAGAGAGAGTTGAGTCACACTCGTGTACTTTCTAGTGATGACATAAGTTCTGCTCATCGACAAAGTTAAAAGGGGAAGTAAACACAAACACTCCCCATTGCACTGAGAAGTCAGTCTTGTTGACTTGTCAAGCAAAATCTGGAAAATCATATAATGCAAGCCGTCAGACCAGTGATGGGTGCATATCCTATAATGTTTTTCATTTTATAGGATATGCACAAGTGTTATTTAGTTCAGGGGTCCTCGAATTTGGCTCTTGAGGCCCAGAGTGCTGCTGGTTTTCTATTCTGCAAGGTAGTTAAAACTACCTCAACCCTGCTGGCCCTATCGGTGGGTTCAACACTGCTGTGCGGCTGTGCTTTGTTCAAACTCACAGAGCTTTATTTTGAATTCTAGTGGAGATCCCAAGGTTTCCAGAGATCCCAAATATGTCCTGCTGAATCACAGGGAAATGCATCTAAAATGATGCTCAAGATATGTAGATATTTTATTGATGTAATGTGTCAACATTGTCTTGGCTTTGAATATTTCACTCATCTTAAGTGTGATGCAGCTTCAGTAAAGCTGCAACCAGCAGATACGCAATATGGATGCAACATAGACCTGTTGTAATGGAGAAACTGGTTGCCGGTGACACGGAGAGAAGAGGCTGGAGACTGGAATGTCTTACGTGGAGATTTAATGAAGAAGCTTGTATACAAGGAGACACAGTACACAGGGATGTGCTGGCTATGTCTGAAGTGGCATAGGAAGAGACGAATGGTTTATACTGTTTTGGGTTAAGTTATCAGTTGGAGGAGGATCTGGGGTGACCTTGTTGTCCACAGAGGAAAATTACCAAGTACTTATACAGGGATGGAGATTTTTCCATTACACCTGTGTCTGCCCAACTTCACAGGAAATTTAAGGGAAAATTAAGAGTTTAAGCGACTCATTGCATTGCATTCACTCTGCATCATCAAGTCTGAGTCAGACCCTCATAATGCCAGAACCGCCCCAGTGTGTGCTGAAGGTCCTGGCAGCCCTGCCGGAGTCCAACACACACCGGGAACAGGTCCGACTTATTGCCGGCAATGCGAACCAAGCTCCTGCTCCGGTCGTACAGGGACTGTACAGGGACTCCAACCCCATACTCCTGAAGCACCTCCCACAGAATGACTCGAGGGACACAGTCGAATGCCTTCTCCAAGTCCACAAAGCACATGTGGACTGGTTGGGCAAACTCCCATGAACCCTCGAGCACCCTGTGAAAGGCATAGAGCTGGTCCAGTGTACAAATACTTGGCAGAATAAAACCAGTGTTATCAGGACATATTTAAAGACCACTGGTCTAAATGGAGCGATAATACACATGCAGAATGGTTTTTATACATGGCTGTGAGCCAATTACAAGTCAAGCAGGTTACCTGACATGTGTTAGCTACGCCAATCTAACTTGGGAATTTCTGTCAAATATCCAATCAATGCGATGGACTTCTGGGGACATTCCCAGTGACTCTTGTGTCAGTAATGTCCATGCTGTGACTGTATTGAGTCAGTGGCTTCCTAAGTAACCCTTCAAGAAGGCAGGTCACTCTTTATAACATTTCTCTTTCCCCGTCTGTTAAGTTGATTTTAAATGGGTGCTGTGTGAAGATGCAGGGGACGCTTATGACATAAAAATCCCCATCCCAATGCAGTGAGAAGTGGAATGCAGCTGAAAGTCCGATTAGTTTCTGAGGATGTGGCTGAGGATCTACTGGCAGATCAGTGAAGAGGATCTGGTCAAAGTATGTAAGTAGGCATAAAAACAACAAGTGCTGTGAGGGTTTGCCATCGCACATTGGGGCGCACTTGGCAAAGGGAGGATGTTTCAGTTTTTGCAGCTGTTACAGGTGTTTATAACCCAAAAGTGACATAAAGAGGATACATACTCTGAATAAATGTTGATAAATGTACCAATCCACACTTTAAAACAACAAACTTTAAAACATTGTTCAATATCATAAATAAATACAGCAATAAGTTGACGTAGTGTTACTGTCTTTGTTGAATGCAGCTGCCAATTTCTCATTTTCCTGTAAACTGCAACTTGAGGGGCTGAAATGTTTGCTTTTTCTTTTTTTTTTCTTTTTCATTTGCACTTTAGCTGGGTACCCTCATGTAATAAGTTATTTTGAAGAAGAACCATCTGTCTGAGCCACTTAAGTTGCAGTGTGTGAAATTATTTTTTCTACTGGTTTCAAACAGATTTTTCTTTTCTTTTCTTTTCTTCTCCTGATAGACCTCCCTGCCTGACAAACCCTTCTCCAACATTTTCCATTCCTACTGAGGACAGGGAGGTCAGTATCTTTTGTTGGAAATAAAACATCTGGCAACCAGGGCTCTGCCTTCAGCGAAAGCAGTCAGAATCTTGTATGACACATTGAGGAATATTCCTCTCTTGCATAGCTCTACTACTACTACTATGACTCAAAAAGTACCCTGCTCCCCCTGTATGTTGTTTCATGTTGACAGGATACTTCTTTGTTTGTAATGTTAATACAAGCACTTGATGTGTATTCTGCTTGTGGTTTAATGGTGCATATGGACAAGTTATTTGTGAAAATGGGCAAAATGTGTATTACAATGACAATGCTATGTACAGTCCAGCATGAAACCTGTATAAATTATATTTATGTTTTGAGAAATAAAGGAATGTGCCCTGCCCAGGGTTTTTATTTCTGCATAACCACCTACTTTTCTACCTCAAGTGTAGAACGGGAAAGGCTCCAGCCCCGAGTGAGTCTGAATGGGATCAAGGAGGCCAAGAGAGTATATCCAGTACATCAGGTACATCCATCATTGAAAGATTAATTCTTTTCATATCAGATTTAAGGAGAGACATACTTGGAGTTACAAGGGATCAAACTGAATAAGAAGCAATAAACTAGAAAGGTGCATTTCCTGAAGAAAATGCGGGTGATTGCTGTCAAGCAGTTTTGGTTGATACACGTTGCTAGGAGAGTAAAAATAAACACTGGGGTGTTTCTTGGTCATTATTATAGTGTTCTGGCAGGTTGCTAGGCTGTTCTGGGCAGTTGCGCATTTGTCGCTAGACGGTTGCTAGGCGGTTGCTATGGTGTTCTGGATGGTTGCTATGGCGTTGCTAGGTGGTTTCTATGGTTTTCTGGATATTTGCTAGGGTGTTGCTAGGCCATTTCTAAGGTGTTCTGGATGGTTGCTAGGGCGTTG
>OMLF01056950.1:5253-15597 GCA_900302615.1 Holocentrus rufus | reverse complement strand
CGCATCTCACACACACACACACACACACACACACACACATACACACACCAGATGAATCCTCAGTGTTCCTCAATTGATTCTGATCGATGGTTCCTCCAGTGCAAGTCAGAGCATCAGTAAAAGAAAGCAGATAGGTTATAAAAATTACAACAGAGCAGCTTTATGTTTTTATAGAAAACTCTTCACCCTTCACATCACTCTCTGTCTCAAAGATACGAAACAATAACAGTCTGCGCTCAACAAATCTGCCCTTGTTCTTCCTGCACGAGGGTGATTAGTCTTTTTTCAGACATCTCTTTAATTTCTTATGCTAGTTTCAGCAAATTGAAGTCTCTGGAAAGTGTTTATTTTCTTCCTTTTGAATATACTGCCACCTTTTAGTACAGTGAAAACATTTTAGTCTGGTGCACGCATATTGAAACGGTTTGGAAATGCCTTAATGGAGCTTTATGATTGCTGCACGCTTATGAGCGAGTTTGCATTTGTAAAACCAGATATACACCATTCCTGAAATAAATTACCTGATGCTTCACATAAAATACTCGCTGAATGCAAAATCCATTTTGCAGCAGAAGCAAATGTCACCTATGCATTAGCGTGCTAGTTTGATTGATATGAAACAACACAATTTCTAGAAATAAATCCAAATGGATCTCATGTCTTTGCAAACAAACTCTCCTTATGCATTCAGGAGTCTGCAGGTTTCGTTTGATCCTGGTTATGACAGTTTAGTGCACCTTCCTGCAGTCAAAACCGCAAACTGAGTGTGACAGTCCGTAAATGATTCCCCAGACCTCTAATGTGCCTCAGCCTCCTCTGTTTTCCTTCCTGGATGGAGCTGTGAGAGTGACGCTGGCTATAAAGGCGAAAAAGGTGATGACAGATGAATGGATAGGGAGATGATGATGCTTTACTCAGGCTGAAATAACAGTATAATAAAAGCAAACTGCCATAAGCTTTGAAAAACAGTCTGAAGAATGTAAGGAAAATTAGTGAGGGAAAAATTCAAAACATTAAAAATAGTTCGCTGAGTGTAGTTAGAGCATGCGAGAGTGGCTCCTGCTGTTAGTCCGCTCTTCCCTTCCCTGAATGAAGCTGCAGTAATTTAAGTTGCATATATTATGCATTTTATTTATATTTTGTATTTATGTCTTTTGCAGCATCTTGTGTCATTGTGCCTCAAGGAATAGCACAGAAATTAAATTTTTGCACCGTCACGATCGCTGCCACAAATTGTAGACTGCGGCCCGCGGCCTACTGTGCTGTACTCTTCATCTATAATTATTTCTTTTTTTCATTGCAGGCGTACAGAAAATACAAAGAGTACAGAAAGTACAAACAGTACAGGAAATACAAACACTACAAATAGAGTCATAGAGACAGAGAGCAAACAGGAAACGTAGCTGGAGGCGGCAATTTGCGGGTTCAAACCTTCACGCGCTCACCGGAAGGAAGAAGCTCAATTGGCCAAAATTGAAGCCACGAGCAGCAACAAGTGGCCGAGCAAAGCCGAGCAAAGTCACTTCAGCTAGTTGGAGGGAGACCAATCACTTGTTTCATCATTACAATGTATGCAGGAAAGAAAATTTTATATTCCAACAAAGATGTCCATATAGAAAATAACATCTTATCTTTTCCACCAAATGCATTGGGGAGCTCATCGATGAAAGTTTGTAAGAAGAGCCTGAGATTTAAAGACAGCGGAGACGACGCAGGCAGAGAAACAGTTAGCGAACAGACGCAGGATAAGGCGAGCAAAAAACATGCAGGTGCCGGTCAGAATGAGTGAAGCAAACAGGATGATAACGGACAAGGAACTAGTGGCTGGATGCATGGAGAAAGTTCATGCTGCATGCAACAGTGTGACAGAAAATGAGTGTAGAAGTGAGGGCTTTTATACTGGGCTGATAGGGAGAAACAGACAGAAACCAAAACGGTTGAATAGAATACGTTTTTTAGTTAGAAATTTAGATAATATACAATGCAGTCTCACAATTTGGTCAAAGGAGGTCATTGATTAAAAGAGAAAGTCATATCGAAAGCAAATTGAAGAATGGGACAGATGAGGTTTGAATTCACAACCTTTTGGTTCAGATGCAGCGGACTAAGTCACAGAGCTAATGCCGCTTTTCTGTGGCCTCCCTGGAGTTTGAAAGAACAAAATGGCAACGGACAAGCTGAGCCATTTTTTTACAACAAAGTGTTGGTGATAAAATTCCCCAAAAAATCACACGTCATTCTTCTCATATCAGGTGTATTGTCAAAGATTTTGGTGAAGCTTTACAAAACATTTGGCAAAGTAGAAAATGTGCATTCAGTACTAGACGCTGAATGTCACCACGGACTCATCGTTAAACATATCTGAACATTTGGATGAAGGCTTGTGGAGAAAATACGATATCTGCATTTTTGAGGAGGCCGTCATTTTCTCCCCTGTGAGAATGTTCTGTGGGATATTCAATTTTGATTTCCAGTTCAACAGGATGGTTTTCTTGGCCAAAGAGCAGTCAGTAAGGGTTTTAGGTATATTTGTATAGTAAAATCTAAAGCTGAGAAATCTCTGAGAAAACAAGGTGACGGGAATAGATGAAATTCTGCGGTCCGAGATGGAAGAGAGTTTGTTAGTGAGGGCTGCCTGAACAAAAGTGCGATGATTTCCAAAGCAGGTGGAAATAGATGTCTGTGGTTTTTTAGCATCTGTTAGCATTTTTAGCATTGTGGTGGTGCGGTGTGTTTCCTGAGGATTGTATGCTGTATGTTTGTGTTGTTGGTCATTGTGAAGATGCTTTTGCAAATAGGGATCTGGAAATTGCGAAAGACAGATAGGCCTCCTTCCCATTTTATGATCAGTAAGCATAATGAATCATCTATGCCGGATGGACGTTTATACAGTTTGGAGGCTATTTTATTTGGAGCCCTAAGTTTTATGATCTCATCAGTTAATGCAAGGGGAAGAAGTGAATTATGCAATAGGTCGACTTTGAATTTGATAATGGATATAAGCTGTAGGTGCTGGAGAAAGTGCTCTCTCCCAGCTCTGAGTTCGGCCCCTTAAATGTCATGAATCTGTTGGCTTGGACGAAGTGATGAAGGTGAGTAATCCCACTTTGTTCCCATGTGCTGAAGTGAAGAGCGGCGTTGTGAAGCTGGAAATCAAGACCGTGCCAGATAGAGATCAGTCTGGACTTTCCACCAGGCTGTCAGATTTGTAGAGATTGCAGTATTTTTTTTTTTGAAGCAGCAGCTGTGTTATTTGGTAGGTGCACCGAGGAAGCATAAATTTATGTTTCATATATTTCTGCAGCGCTTGCTCTCTTTCCATCCATGTGTTGTTATTAGGACTGTCAGTCGATCAAAAATATGCCGCCCTGGTTCAGCCTGAAAGCACTTTTCATTTGTATTTAATTGTCAAATCCAATAAAGTGAAAATTGGTATTTAGTGTCATAATAATAATGAAGCATGCCAAATAATTATAAAGGCTTCATATATTGACTAGAAAAGGCTCAATTATCTGAATTTATGTGCTTACAACAGGTTGATAAAGTATATCTGAAGTGATTTAAGCGGTACTTTATGTAATTGAAGCAGGCCTTTAAAGACATGAAGCAGCAGTTGAAGCAATGCTGAAACTTAATATATTTTGTGAAGTTTAAGCAGTTGTTGAAGTAACTGAAACACTGGTTGAAGTACTTGAGGCAGTAACTGAAGTAGATAAAGTGGTACTTTAGGCAGCTGAAACATGAATTGAAGCATGTGAAGCAGTAGGTGCAGCGGTTGAAGCGGTCGTTGTGTCCCATAGTAATCAATAAATTGAATACGATGTGGTAAGAATGTGGTTCTAAGAAATTCAAAAGTCTGAAGTCAGCACTGCCTGTAGTGAGGTGAAAGATGATTTTAGGGGCCACAGCTGGAGAGTAACATCAGTCAGATATGTCAGACAGTAAAATAGGAATGGTAATTAGATTTAAGTAATTTAGGTGCGTAAAACAGCGGAAGTGTGAAAAAAAAGAAAAAATTAACTATTTTAAAAAGTATACAAGAAAAGTTGAAAAGTGCAAAAAATGTAAAAAAAAAAAAAAAAAAAGTGTTTGAACTTTGTCAATAGTTGGGCAAAGATTTGGTGGAGGAACTTGATTAAGAAGAATAAAGAAGTGAAGAAGAGAATATAATGTGCTGCGTGGCTGAAGCTGAAGCACGCACACAATTGCAATGTGCAGAACACATACTGTGCAGGACGCAGACTGCCTCGGAAACTGCACATGCACATCACAGTTCTGTGGAATATAATGACAGAATATATCAAAACATATTGAAATCTGAGCTTATTGGATTCTACAATGTTTGGACTGCAGTGGTGGAGTAGATATAGAAACATATGAACTCCATACTCATTTGTCAGATATTTGTCCCATGTTAACAGACTGCAACATTATAAGAATTATTACAGTAAGTTTGCAAACTTTTTCAGAGCAAATTCGAATGCAGCATGCAAGACTAGTGTGTATATTTTTACATGCAAACATCACATTGGAAATAAGTTTCTGACCTAAACATGATAAGATAAGCTAAATAGCCCTGCAGGTATCCAATCTGTCTTTTTCCACTACTTGCCCCTGGTAAAAATTTAACCCCTAACCTTGGCTATGCTAATCCTGTGTCTTATCTTTACACTTGAACGTGACAAATGTTCTGCTGAAATTACACACACCTAATCTGTCTCCCTCATGTGTTTAGATATTCAGGGATATGCCAAGTTGTGCGGCTGGTTCGACCAACCTGCAGCTCAACCTGTCCAGGAGGAGGAGCACGGAGAGTAAAGCCCCGTCCTGCAGCGAGAGGCCTCTTACGCTCTTCCACACGCCCACACACTCCCAGAAAGGTGAGCTGGATAGTTGCATGCTCATATTGTCATGCAAAGACTCACAAACACTCAAATGGAAAAAAACAAAAACATACAAATGCTCATAAGCACATAATGTATGCAAAAAGATACAATACATGCATTCACATACAGACAAAAATAAAAATGTATGAGAGCAGTAACAAGCATACAAATAGACACATACACACTCCACTTTATCAAATATTTTAGACACAGGCTTCACTCACAAGCACAGACAATCACACTCACAAAACGTCTAAGTAAAGAGACACAACGAGACAACATGCACATGTACAAATGCAGAAACAGACATAACACGCACACTTAGACATCAGCGTGGTGTGTTGGGTATTACATTTTTGGCTCATCTGGCAAAGGCTGAAAATATAAAATAATGCCTGCCAAGGAAAGAAAGAAACAAAACAAAACAAACAAACAAAAATAATGAACATACAGTTCTCAAAGAGATTTGTCACCCTACCAGTATTCAGTGCTGTCACAATGCCACAATGCTCGACTGTCTCTCATCTCTTAATCACTAGAACTGAGCATAAAATGTCAACATTAATGGAGGGGATGTTTGTTGACTGGTTTTCTAGAGTTGGTGTGTGATGTACAGTTAACAATGCCCTTATACTACATTTAATCTAACCAATCTGCGCTAAATTTTGTCGCTAGCTGGTAGAGCTTGGCGATATATTGATATTATATTGATATTGTGATATCGTGATATCAATAAAATAGGAAAATATTATGAAATCAGCAATAGTCATCCCTGTTGTCACATACACTCACTGGCATAGAAAGGAAGCAACCGTTTGCCAGTCGCAGACACCGAAGAGTTTATAAATCTGGCTTCCTGCAGGTGAAAAAAGGAACAGCGTGGTGAACTCCACAGCCGCCGAGCTCCAGCAGCCCGTCTCCTCCACCTCCAACTGCAACAGCAGCAGCAGCAGCAACAGCAGCCAGGGGCGAACCCCGAGACACAGCCTGACCAGCAATGACGGGGAGCAGGAGACCAAGCAGAGCCGGCCCAGCTCACTGTGAGTAGGACAGAGCATTGATGATATAATATAAAGATGAACTTTTAGCTATACAGCAGCTTTTATCCATAAAATGCTGCTGAAGATGCTCTACAAGCAGCACTAGGACAGGAACAGACATGAAGGCGAGGCCCGGGATCTGCAGGTCCTTAAAACTAATTTCAATTTTATAAATATTTTGCCTCAATGGTGCACTGTGCAAAATTGCCGTGGGTCGATTGGAAGTGTGCACCCTTTAAACTCAACCGACAAAACTGTGGAGGTTGGTTTGGTTGGTTTTTATGAGGTCTTTATTTCAATATAAACATTTAATCTAATTCAATTGTCCATCTATTTGTTTTTGTCACGATCAGTCAAGTTCCTCCATGTCAGACCTGACATTTCTGATCTTATGAAACTCTTAAGTGTACTGCTGAAAGTAATGCTGCATTTATACTGACCTGCTACACTTAACCTGCTGTGAAAATGCACTTTGTAGATTAACTCAATTTATACTTACCTGACATTCTAATGTGTAAAGAGAAATACAAGAAAATCAGTGTACTTAACTGAATTCATGTGAGAATAAAAGTAATGGTTAAATTTATTACAGCAGGACCTTTGTATCTAGCTTAAAGTTGAATAGCAAGGTGTTATAAGAGCAGAGTTGTTATAATAACAGTTCATAGAACCATCTAGTTAATAACCTGCCATATTCCTACCCAAAACTGCAATACTTATTTGAGTAAGAAGAGATTGTGTCTACACATATCACTTTAATTTCACTCAAAATTGTCCTAGAAGTCTTAAGAAGTCTCTCTGATACCTGTCAACACCCTGCAGCGAAGCAACAATTAGTCAGAGCACAAACTGTCAGAGGAAGCAAAAATAAACAAAAGCCACTTCACACATTTGCAGCGTCTTACTGTAAATGCTTGTTACAGCTGCAGTATGTGCTAGAAAAATGAGCAAATGTGTGTTTGTGTGTGTGTGTGTGTGTGCATGCATTGCAAGAGCATAGACATTCAAGAACGTGTACACACACTTGTGCATACAAAGACAGTTACGTAGACACATATGCAAATACACACATGAAAGCACGCCTGCTCACACTCACACACGTGCACACACAAAAATACACACAAGTGTCTGGGCAGATCAATCAATGTCACGTCCATCAGTTTACACAATTAAAACAATAAACTGCTCACTGAGGTATTTTGACCAGGTCTGCCCATCTCCCTTTGAGAAGGACCGGTAGCTTTACATTAAAACCGGACAGGCCGACTCTGTGGACGCTAACAGGTGTAAACACAGATTCCTGCCTGTGGAATTCACAGTGACATCAGCCTGACTCACACACATGGCATTCCTCAAAACCCCTCAACCGGTCCCTCGACTTTCTGTCCATCATCGTGCGGTCGTCTGCTCCGTCTTGTTGTTTCTACAAGCAGCTTTGGTGTTGACGTACGTCTTGTTATACTGGGAAGAGATCCAAGCTGGCTGAGCCCCCTCGGGGGAAGCCAGCCTCCAATCATCTCATTTACTGTCGCAGGCGAGACGGAGTGTCAAATGCAGCCTGTCACCGAGACAATTGCACATCTCAACTTAACAGTTTTCCCCCTGCCGTTTTCCCATTTCTACCTTCTCGATACCCCTCAGCCTCATCGCACCTCTTTGTCCCTTTTATCTCTTTTTCTTTTCATCTCTCGTTCATATGTAGCTGTTACGTCGAGCCTTGTTTATTAATTCGCCTCCGTGTCAATCCACTCTCGTCATTATTTGTTATTTTCTTTGATGCGTCTCATCTGTATGTCTGCTAATTCATACATGGGACTCTCTCCAGGACTCGGTGACAAAGTGGTGCTTGGGCGCTGATGATGATGCAAAGTGATATTCTGACTGATGTGATGAGTTAGGCACCGTGTTGGAGCAGCGAGCATATTTGTTCAAATCCAATCCAAATTATATGAAGTGTGAAAGATACATATCTTGCCAAATTCATGTGTACTGTCTTTAAAATATTTATGTATTTATCCTGTATTAGTGCTATAAACAATTCTCTTTTTAACGTTATTTAGTGCAATCAAATTGGAATATTGCAAAATAATGCCAAAGTTTTCCTTTAATTCTGTTTTAACTTTTAATATTTCTTCTTGAGGATGGAGCAACAGTAGCTGCAGTAAACACTGGAACCACAATGACAAAATATGTAACTTTCAGTCTATAAATCGTGATATTTGCGAGCATTACTCATCTGAAAAACTAAAAGAGATGTGATTCTTTGTCTGAAGGCTTTAAATAGATAAATGGATTGAATGAATAGATGCATCGGTAGATAGGTAAGTAGATAGATAAATACTGTATGACCCCATTACAACTGCTTAAACATGCGTCTTGGGTGACCGCAATGTAATCAGATAGTGTTTAACTACATAAAAATACAGAGCTGTGTAAATTCACCTGAGACACACTGAGGGCGGATTGTAATCTGATCACGCAAACCACCTCCGGAGGTGGTCAGGGACACACTGAGACCACAGTGTGTGGACATTACTTCTCCAGCCTCCACTTTGTTTCCCCATCCACGCTGAAACGAAACAGCCTTCTCTGCTGTTGTCCAATTGTCAAAGATAGTCTCGATCCATTTTCAAAGTAAGAAAAAGTGGACACATCTGTGCATCTATGACAAGAGGGTCATAGTGACAAGAGTGGCAAAGTGAACATGAATATACACCTTCAAATTACTGAAATTTTCCAGTAGATTTGTATATAAGTTATTAGCAAACTTCACTTCTTAATCAGATAATTTTGCACTCTTGGCTGAACAGGATGGAGCCTCCTCTCTCTGTGGTTCCCAGATTTCTTCTCTTTTTCCTTTTCTCTTTGGGTTTTTGGGGGTGGTGTTTCAGGCCCACTATGTGGGTTTAAGTCAGTCATCCTGTTTTGTTTGTTATAAACTTGTGGATCTTTAAATCCCTTTGAGACTGTAAAGAGTGATTTAGGGCTCTAAATAAACTTGTATTTAGAGAAAAAACACAATAAATTAGGCTACATATGAATACAACACACATTTTAATTATGACAAGGTACTCCACCAGGACCGAGGAGCGATGCTGACAGACATGAAGGTCCAGTGGAATCTCCACTGTGATACAATTCTCAATTAAAATGTTGTCAGCGTAATGAGCAGAAGCATAAATAACTAACTGATAAGATAATTGAACACGTGTGTATGCAGTCAATTTAAGAGCATTTTTTCCCCTATTTGTTTGTTGTTTGTTTACAGACTTGTCATTGTCACTGTAAATGAGAATTGGTTCTCAACTGACTTACCTGGTTAAATAAAGGGCAATTAAGTAAAATAGATAAAACAATGTGGTGCACTCCATTTTTAATCCTATTTTTAATGTATTTATACACTTTAATTGCATTCCTTAGACTGCGGCCATGTAGCTCATGTTTGCAGCTCGTCATGTTAGGTGGAGGCAGAAGGAAACTGGTCCGAACTGTGTCAGATTAAGGACTGATTCTTACCAGTATCTGTCATGCACAACTGCTTTGTGGGACGTATGACGTATATTTACTGTAGGTAGATTAAATTCCTATAGCCATCTAGAGGCAGCACGACAGGTATGTGCGGTCCACCTGCAGCCTGTAATTTGAGGGATGTGGTCTGCATTTTCAAAGTGCTGCATATTGCCAAGGCTCATCCAATGTGGGTGCCTTGATTACATCTTGCACAACTAACATCATGTTCTTGCAAAATAGGTAAACAAACTTTCTTCATGGTGCTTTTGTACACACCAAAGTGGTTGGCAGTGGATGATGGCGTCGCACTCGGCTTCCATGTTTACGTAAAGAAATCGCTGCTTTCATCATCAGTAGGAGTGTAGACGCAGTGGATGCAGCACTTCAAACAGTTATAAAGTTCCCCCTCCGCTCTGCATCACTGAACTCCCTCAGGACCCCCGCCACCCCCCCGTTCCCACCAATCCTCACGCCACGTCCTCGTCCAAAAATGCTGTGATGCATGAGTAATCTCCTTATGTTTATCCATCATGTTTCCCAAAAGTAGCCCCCGAAGCATGGCATTTTGTAATTATAAGAGATGGAGCTGTGACTGTGGCAAACAATATGATGTGGTATTGCAAAATCATGGCTGTAACTGTTCTGTTTGTTTCATTTCCACAGTTCTTTCTGGATAATTGAAATTAGACACAAGAATCAATTCTTAGGTACCAAGTCAAAACCAAAAATTTGATAATGATGCTAATATTATTGTTTTTAGTATCAGTAGTATTAATGCAGCTCACTCTGTATTTCATGTTGATGTAGATTTAATGCAAAGTTTCTTATAGGTTCTTATATAGGTTCTTATAGATTTAAGTTTTTGAAAATAAAGGAATGTCTGAATGGGATTTCTGTTTTTTTTTTGC
>OMLF01056948.1:0-11483 GCA_900302615.1 Holocentrus rufus | reverse complement strand
TGAGACAGTGAAAAGGGGCGTGGACTAAGCCAGCATCACAAGCTAATGCAGCTCCCTATCATGCCATTCATCTCCGTCTGTGGGCCGGTCAGACACTCAGGCTGCCTTCATCCGTCCTGTCACCCAAAGGACTCCGTGTTGGACGGGCTGGATCTGATCTCTGGGTCTCACATCTGAATCGCCGTTTGGTTTACTTCCAGCAGCGGGATGAATCCCACATAGTGATAAAGGAGCTTCTCCTCCACGTCTTCTTTTTCTGCAGGAGCGGAGGTTTTACTCTCCTACGGGCGGAGATATGAGGAATCCACTGGCCGGCATAGCCCTGACATTCTGGCTATTTCTAGAGGTGAGCGGCGCCGAATATTATAATCAATGTTACTCGTAATTGAAATATATTGGATCTGCAAGAGCCTCTGTCGGGGAAACGCAGTGCCCTTTAACAAATTTACAATATAGAAGTCATTTGTAAAGACAATAAGTCGCGTTGTTGGGGTTCTCATCTGTCTGCCAGTAGGCTCCCTGTTATGTAGCCCCGATACGTGCCTTTCGGTATTGTGTGGAGAGAGCTGTAGCCAGACCGTATTGAACAATCTTGCACTTTAATGCTTTCTTGTCTATCGGCAAGGTTACACACATCGCACAGCACAAACGAAGACCGTTACCAAACAGATAGAATCATCTAATAACTCCGGCCTATAGAAATCCCATCAAGCAACACTTGATTACAATAAAACCTCAACTTTAAAAAATGGTTCAGGGTGCTCTGTACCGCCCACCACATTGTATTTCACTGTACAAACCAGGGAAATAACCAAATCCAAAAGTAAAGACTTCAATAAAACTAGTAGGCCTCCTGCTTGTTAGATGATAAGTGTGCCGGACTGAAGAGTGGACCCTGATGATTCAAGCTTGAGTCCTGTGTGTACGTTTGCCGACCAACATGCCGACTACATTTAATCGCCATGTTTTTTAAATGGAATTTGGTGTGATGCCCATTCCACACAAAAGAGAAGGGCACGTATCAGAAATACCTGTGCTGCTGTGATCCTTTGTCTTTGTGACCAGTCTCCAGTAACTACATTTTCTAGGTTAGGCTACTGGGCCTATAGGCTGCTGCACACACACACACACACACATATCATCTAGATAGGAGGCTGAAAACACACAATTGTGGATTGTGATACATATAGGGCTTTTTACTCATTTTTCTTTGTCTTTACTTTGTTCTACTGTATTAGCTATTTTGCACAGCTTCATAAGTCTGTAACTCACATTCCCACTTGTTATTGAAATGCTGGAATTGTCGGCTTTATTAGCCATATTTTATTATAACCCCGTTGTTACACTCAATGACTTTTTAATTTTTTTTTTTTTTTTTGCTGTATCCCTGTTATTCATTTGCTTCGAATTTCCCCATGTTTCCTGTTATTTTGTTTTTAGAACTAGAGCAATGTGTTTTGAGGTAGGGCCTATAGATAGTACACTACAGTACAGTGATATGCTGGGGTTGCAGGTCCCCTGTTGCAGTGTAGGATAAGTATTTGAATTTGTTTTCCTGTTTGTTTATTTAGCATTCAAGCATTCATTCATGCATTCATTATTTTTTTCTCTGTTTACATCTACAAATACACATTTTTTGCCTCTAAAATGAACCCAGTTTTTTTTACCTTCTCAAAAACAAGCATAATTTTCAGCAGGTGCGATGGAAATAATTTGTATGTTGTGAAGTATTTATTTATCATTTGAAGTGGACATGTGAAAGACAATGAGATGTGATGCTGTTTTACTGGTTTCTTAAGGTAAAATATTGTGGTCATGTTTCCCCCCCTCTTTCCATGTTTCCCTTTCCTATGACCTATGGACCTATGACACTTATGCCTATCTGTATTTTAATGATCATCATCATCATCATTTTATTCAATTAATCTGACTTATGAGCACATCGATTTTAAATCTGGGTTGCCCAGTGGTAGTGAAGCCCCAAACCCTGGTACTGTTACTGTGCTACTGTGCACACTAGCATTATATATGTATGGCGATTTGAAGGCTAACATCAATAGTGTTGGATAGAAAGTGTTTATATTTTATTTCAGCCACTTCAAATATGACCATATTCTTAAAAAATGTTAAGTCAATTTTATTCTTGTCAGTGTTGAAAAGTCTCTAAAACAGCGTTTAGCCTAGATCATCATGGGACACTAAAACTCTGCATTGGCACCAGGGGAGTGCTATTACATATTAGCTCAACTACTATTAATATTATTGTTAATATATCCCCATGAATATGTGGTTATGCTTGTGTAGACTGATCAAAATGCCTTTCCAATTCAAGTTAGGCTTCCCACAACTAGTGCATCAGAGGTGGACAGTACTGACATGACTGTATCTCATTTTAATAAAAAGCTGGTATCAGCCCCATATAAATGTAACACTTGTCCCCAGTGAACTTCATAGACAAACATGTGGTTAGGTGTGGCAGAGTATCTCTACCTGACACGTGAGAAACCCAAACAGGGAATTGTATGGACAGATGTTGTAGACAGTTGCTGTGGGAAACACAGGTTTAAGCTGTCTGTTTTGCCATTTTTAGATGCTTGCACACACCTTATTTTGACAGGCCAATACTTAGGCTACATTCAAAATCTTTAAATTTCACAATTTTACACAATTTTTGTTGGGTGGATGACTGGAAAAGCCGCTGAAATAGAATTTCAACCATGGGACGCTCAAACTCTACTGAAACCTCCAACAATAATAACAAATACATTTTTTCATTAGATTCAGCTTTGGTTAAGACCATCCCACAGGCAATTCTACAAGAGTATGTAATATGACTGGACCATTTTCCATATTTAAAGGAATACTCCAACATTTTGGGCAAAATACCCCTTTTCCAAATTACCCAGACTCAGACTGAGATTTCAATACCGTTTTCACCTCTGTATGTAAACTGGTTTGGTTACCATGGGTAGCATTTCATGTTAGCTTAGCATGAAAACTTGAAGTCTACAGGAGTTATTAGCCTAGCTCAGTCAAAGTGAAAAAATAAACCTTACAGCAACTCTGAAGCTGTCTTATTTACACAGTGTTAAGAGAGGTTGAGATCCCCACACCCATGAAACAACCTTGTCACAAGGTGCTTTTTGCTTTGAAAGTAAGGTACTTCCCTTCTAAATACCAGCAGCAGAGTTAATACATAAGAGTCCTGAGACGTAAGTATTATTATAATGATTATTTTGGCTACGCAATGTACTAATGGTTGAATGATTATGCTAATGAAATAAGTAATGTATTAACAGATTGATGAACTAATGATCAATAACTCATGACATGAGTATAATCAAGTTTAGACGAAAGCAATGGAATAGGAATTGTTAAGATGAATATTATGTGCATTGTGAGGCCTGATGAAGTTGATGAGTCAGCCTGACAAGTTGATTCTGTCCTGAAATAACCCCAAAAAGAAGCCACACCCAAGCTAAGGGTGCATTCACAGATTGAGCAACATACAGTGCAGAGATGAATGAATGAATTATCTATAAAGAGAGAGAGAGAGAGAGTATAAAAAATATAGATTTTAGAGCTATTTTCGTTCTTTCTTTGTGTTGGGACCTTGGAGTAGGAGTTCGCGGACTTGGCCATCATTGGAGGGACTTCAAAGAATCTTCAGCTGAAATTCAACGACCAAAGGATGAAGGATAACAAGTCATGTGTCATGTGTATTTGAAATACATGTCTCAGGAACTAGGAACTAGGTATAACTGCTGAACATGTGTTTTAGTTCGTTCCATCTAACTTTTCCTAAAAGTTTTTTTTAAAAACATTCAAAGACGTGCATTTCAAATACATGATATATTGTGTAAAAAAGGCAGCAACGTGAAATGTGAAAACATAACAACAACATATTGTTGCAGTGCTAGTAAGACCTGTTGCTTTTTCAGTTCCAACAAGTGTGATATTTTAACTTTGTTGGTCTTCCCAGAGTCCAGACAATACTGTTACCCTACAAGAGGAACTAAAGCCCACCCAGCCCTGCTGGAATGTACTGCTGTCGAAAATTCAGCTCCTGTAACTCCATTTCTTGACTTTAAGGAATTCTCAAATCTTGGCGCATGATGAAGATAGAACTCAAGAACAATACTAAATGAGAAAATCCACATTTTTAAGTGGGTTTACCATCCCTTTAAGGACTACACTGACTTGTCATTGTGGGTTTTGGAAAAGGACTAGGTGCGCAAAAACAGTAGCTTCCTGCACTAACGATGTCCTACCACATGGTGAAAAGGTATAAGTCGGTGCTATATCTCTGACTTTGGGACTGGTAAGAAAAATGCAACAGTTAAAAAGTCCTCCCGTATGGTAATTATTTTGCTACCATGTGGGACTGGAAATACTGATAAGTAGCAAAATAGAATCGCCTTTAGAAACTGATTATTTAATCACTGATAAATAACAAAAAAAGGAGAATCACTGATTACATACAAGGAAGACACAGGGAAATTGTGAATAGATTATCATATTGTTTACAACTGTCCTCCAATAAATAACATAGTGTAAAATAACAATGAATAGTGATTTGGTGATTATGATGAGATGCATCAGTCCCCACATAATCTATTCGAATTGGATCAATTTAGCCTAAGAAGACATGTAATGAACCACAGCCCCACCTGCATGTACATTTATAATAAATTTAGCTGATACAGTATGAAACTTTGTCAAAGACGCAGAAGGCACAATTACAGTGAGAATAGAGGCTTTTATAGTTTAGCTGCTTTGTCATTCTGCCTGATGCAGGCAGGTGAAAGGGATATGCTTGTAACACACATACAAGCGTGTGTGCGCACACACGTATACATGCACACAGACATCTTCAGAGCATGACTACATTGCCTTCCAGGGGCGCTCTCTCTATTTGATATTTGTGCTGAGCAAAGCATCTTGGTGGATGATACATACCATACTGTTTTTAGTGTCTTCCTACTGGCTGTTCTCTATACTACTATATACTGTTATGTTACTGTCTTAGGCTAGTCCATCTTTTAGAGACTAGCAATACAGTTGAATCGGAGCTACATAAAATATGGAATCGTAAGTTTGTAGATTTGGGCATCTCATCACAGTAAATGCAGTTTCTTTTTACTTTCTCCAAAAACAAATCAGGTCATATGACAAACAGAAAACATCCAACAGAGAGGGGAAAGACAGCAGCACTCCAGAATCCACTGCAACAGACTAATAACAAAAAAAAAAAAATGTCGAAAGACAAGCACATTACGTTCATGATTTTTTGGCAAGTATCCCTATCCTGAAAAAAAAGTTTATGAAAAAAAAATTTTTTATAACTTGGCAGGTATTGTGATACATGGAGCTCTCAATTCTCACATTGGTAATGATGGAGAAACTTGGAAGGAATGGCCTACCTGATCTGAATGCAGTTACAGTAAGTGTATCTGTTTTCATGCTGCTCTCCATGGTGCCGAATAAGCATACTGCTGAGGGCTAAATAAGGATAGAGCCTAGTGCTCAGGTCAGTAACGTACAACAAACTACCACTTTGACCTAATGTAAGTCATTTAATTCCAATAGGGTTTACATTGCTACATCAATCCATTTTCATTTAGGCCTGTATTCACAGATATTATAGTTCATTCAAAACTTATACTATACTTGAACATTTTAGATTGAACCCATAGAGAGGGAGAGAGAGAGAGAGAGAGAGAGAGAGAGAGAGAGAGATTGTCTTGCATGCCACCCTAAAGTTTCAATTCTGACTGAAATTTTCTAGTGAAAGTAGAATCTATTCCAAAGTATATTTGAAATGCCAGTTTCAGCAGATTCACATATACATGTCTTTGCAAATACAGTGGTTGTATCATGTTAACACAGTGATGTACACATTGCTATTGATTAATGTTCACCATTGGCTCCCTTGGACCTATTAGACCTTTCACCTATTGTAACGTACACATACCACACACACATTCACACATGCAAACTTATGCAACTAATACATGAACACACATACTTGCACACACAGGCCTGTGGTATTACTGTAATGTTCCGGGTTAATGCCTAGCTAAATTGGACATGGCTTTCTGACATGATGTTTGTACTGTCTTTTGTTAAGAGGGAATCATGTAATGGGATTACTGGGAGTGGTAGAAAGTAGAGTCAAATATAGCTGTGCTAAACTGCTGCTTAGCCTAATAACCCTCACTGTGTTACCAAATTTATTTTTGACTGTTCAGCCACAAACTGTCTTTCCTGGAAGAACTTTCAAAAAATCCAAAACTCTAAATCCAGCTTCTAAGTTTCTCATAGCTCAAATAATCTCAAAGGGCATTAACAATCACTGCCTGAATATGCTGCATTTATGTTATATGGGAAAGACAGTTGACACAAGTTTCCAAATGGAAATTAAGAAATGTTTTCCTCAGTTTTTAGTGGGTATATATTACTTGACAACACAGAGTTTGCAAGGGTCCTGATTTCTCTGATTTCCCCAATTCTAATATCAAGACCCCGGGAAATAACTGGAGTCAAGTGTAGGGAATGATGAATTCATTTTATAAAACAACATGACAAATGTGAAAATGGTTATTAGCCGCCAGAGCCTATAGAAAACTTCAATCATGGAATATTGATGGCTTCAAATTCAAAGAGTTTGAATGCCTGATCTCCTCTCAGTTGGTACTTATAACCACCACTTTTCCAGTGGTTATTTATATATGACATGAAGGCAGCATTATCTACAGTAGGTCTGCTTGTCCAGAAATTGCCTCTTACACGAAGCTGGTTGATCCGACCCTGAACTGAAAATGTTTAAGGAGCCATATCATACAAAACTGTTTTACCTTGCCCTTCCATATGTAAGCATTTTCTATTACATAACCACATTGAAGGTTTTATCTGACAGTTTTCATGTCATCCGGCCTCCTATTGATGTGGGAAAAAATCTCTCTTAAATGAATGGGTAAACATAATGTCAAACTAACCACCTATATACAACCTGTAAAAGGAGGGCCATTCAATATTTCTTCGATCAGGATAGTGGTTCTATATAGATCTATATTATCTAAAATAACACTAATTTATTGAATACTTCATTCATACCTCATACAAATAATTTGTATGTGACACTATGGAAAAATGTTTCTTTCTGAATTTATACCTATTTAAGGGGAATTCAGAGCTCAAATAGGAACAAAAAGTTGTGGAAATCGGTATAACCAGTATTTGCAACTGCGAAACACGGCTGTAATGTAATCCAATTGGGCAACCTGTCCATATCAAAGTACATCCACTAAAACTGTTTGTTTTTGCCACTGACATTCTCAGATTAATAGTGTCTGACAACATAATGGAAAGTGATGGCACTCAGTGCACATTACCTTCACTCTGTCTGCAGCAGGTCTCTCCACTCCTGGAACAGCGTTTTTCTTTAGGCAAAGTGTTTTGGTACAGGACTTCTTATCTTCATCGGCTGGCAGTAGTGATCCAAATAGTAAAAATAACCACAGCAGACATGATGGTCTGCAAGGCGCAGTGTCCGGACAGGAGTGGTATCCATTGGTAGCACAACTAGCCACAGCTTCAGCATGTCCCAATCCAACAACAATAGTCTATGAAAGCAGCGCAAAGAGTGGAGCAACATTCTGTTGGCACAACTCAGAAATGTGCAAACACGAACCACTGTTTGTTTCTTTTATCTTTAGATAACACTAAGCTACGCTTTCTGAACTCCAACTCTGTAACATTTCCACTCTTCCCCAGACAGCTCACTGATGTTTACACTGTTGTCCTCCTGCAACAACTCACCTCTCATGAGATTTCAGAGCAAGGCTTCTCGTTGAGTTACACACATCTATCTCTGGAGGGACGCCTTCCATAATGTTGTCAGATACTTATAATATTAATGTGAGCCTGTCAGTGGCAAAACAAGCACTTTTAGTGGACGTACTTTGACGTGGACAGGTTGCCCCATTGGAGTCAAATTAATTTGTTTCAATATTATATGTGTTGAAGATTCCACAGAGCAACTTACACTCTAACACTCATTCAGCTGGTGCAATAGGACGCAGGACAGTAACATAACGTGTAACCTCTTCTCTCTCACCAAGTGTTTCATTCCCTTCACACTGATGCCATAGACAACCTTCAGTAACCCCATGAATTAGCCTTTGCATCATCTGTCCTGTCCTGGTGACAGACTCTGAATGCCCCACGGCTTCCTTTTATGGTCCTGTTTATCCCTGCCTCTCAAACAACAAAGAGAAGTTTAGACCTTGATTTGACCTGTATAGGCCTCCATACATCCATCCCCCCACACCTCCATGTTAGGCAAGCCTAGCTGTGTGCAGTCATCCGCTTAATAAGCGATCTATTCCTAGGCTTGCAAGGATGCTGTTTCTGTGCTCATAATTAAATTGTGACTGCATTTAGCAAGTGGTGTAATGGCTGTATGATCAACATTTTATTAGCTTCAGGTAGCGTTCCACCCCTCCAGAATCCAACTGAGGATTTAAAAATGAAATATGACCTGCACACTGGAAACGGTAACAACACTCTTACTGCTGTTAGTATCTGATATGATTACTGCAGTGTTAATTATTTGTAGCTGTTGTATGTTAATTATTAAAATTATTTATATTATTATAACTAAATGTTTTTCCAGAGTCTTTTCCAATGTGCTATTAATAAAGTTCAGGCAGTTCAACTGTTGAATGGTAACATATTTTTTCTGTTGAGGCTCTGTTTCCTACCATTCCCTGTAAGGCATAATTAAAGGCAGCAAAAACGACAGGAGGGAGAGATCAGTGCAACCCCCTATAGGGAACTGTGAAGAAACAGAGCCCTCAGGGTGGATGCTAGGGTGGTGATGAGGTGTACAAGATACAGAGGCAGCCGCAGAGAATGGGCAGGCAAGTTTGACAGTTTAAATAGAAGGGCTATACCCAACTCATGATTTACTCAACAGAATCAAATTCGGCCATTCAATACGACAATGTGACTATTCGCTGTTTTGTTTATTTTTTTAAATTCATAGTCCTTCTGGCAATCAGAAAATGCACTGGCACAAGTTTCAGCACTTATAAGGTTTATAATAGTGTTAATAATAATCAAAGCAATCATAATCAAATGCAACACGGTCATGCAGAGCATTTAAAAACATTCTTTAAGATAGTTGCATAAAGATTTTAGTTTCTGGCCAGTTTAAATGACTGTGAGGCTTTGTATAATAGTGTTTCTGGTCAAATGAAGCGCTTCGAACTTACTTCTTTATTTTTGAAATATCACAAAATATACAGCTGAGGCCTAAATTTGCATTCTTTTCTGTTTCCCTTAGAAAGTTTTTTGTGGTAGTGGCAGCAGTCAGCAGCAGGAACGCTACTGAGTGACTACAGAAATGTGATCGACAGCTTTGCATTTGTATGCTTTTGTGCTCTGTCCACAACCATACATTGTTTTGTCACTCTGAGGGTGTATCTTGGCCGAAAAAGGTTCCATGTGATCTGTTATATTGTGCAACTGCAGTGCACATGGACTCTCTTAAAAAAAAAATGCTTCAAATGCTTTACTCACATCAGTTTACTGCAAGGGGTTTGAGATTGATGACTTCATGAAGGCAATACACAGTTGACATGTCAACTGATCCAGAGCACAGGGGTTCACTTCGTTTCTGTGAGAATTATGAATACATGTCCCTTTGAGGCATTTTTGGTGTGAAAATGGTCAAATTATATATAAAATGTCAGCACAAAATAGCTAGTGTCAGAAAGGAGGTGTAACAGAGATTGTTGCACTTAGGAGCAGGGAGGGACACTTGGGTTGTGCCCTTTAGAAAGTCACTTAACCCAGATCTATGGTCTTGCATGTGTGTGTGTGTGTGTGTGTGTGTGTGTGTGTGTGTGTGTGTGAGGAGCTCTTTACTTCCTTCACTCAGAAAAGTTAATCAGTTTGCTCTTGAGTCTTTTTTTTTTTTCAATATGCCAGCCTTCTCATTCACTCACTGCACTCTGCCCCCCATCATCCATCCATCCAGTGGTTTAGTGGTTGAGGAAATAAAAAATGTCACCAGCTTGATAAACTCAACAACCAACATGTGTATATTAACCTCAGTGAGTCCTGCCGAGGAAAACTTCAGCCTGAAACACTTGTAGAAAAGAGCTCTTGGTGATGTCCACTACATTCCTGGGCCTATTTTGTTGTTTGGTGGTACATTTTTGTAATCACCATGGATAACTGGCCAAAAAAACAAAAAATACATCAGGATATTTTTAGCAGCTGCAAGTGAGATTGATCGCAAAAATAATGTGCGATCTAAAACATCAACAGTATATGTCAGGTTTTGGGGTCAGTGCCTCTGAATCAAAGAACAAGAGCGTCTCTGTAGATCCAACCGACCTCCATCTGTCCTGTAGGGAGAAACCGGTCTTAGATGAGGAGTTCAGACCAGAATGCAGTGCGGCCACACTCTGAGAACACGGCACCGCTCTTACTTTTCTCCTGCTGACTCAACCGACATGTACTGAATGCAACAAGTTCAGGCCAGTTCTCCAGGGATTGTTGTCCAAAAGGCATTCAGGGAAATGTAGGAAATCACTGAATGCAGTGCAAGCAGACAAGGCAGGTTAAAGGTCCACTAAGTCATTTTTCCCAAATCTCTTCTTCACGTTAAGCAGTACCCTGCTCTTGATATCCAGTGCGACACCCACTGGCATGGACGAAAAACAGCGAGTGATTTAAGAGATAGAAATTATCTAGGCGAGTGTATTTATGCTTAGACAATAAATGCCAAATCGTCAAAACACCAGTGTTCTCTACAAACCATCTATTGTGCCCTAACCTACGCAATGTTGTAGGAAAGCCCGGCAGTGGCAAGCACTCAGCTCTTTAAGGTCAAAAGAAATGAGTAATAACGTTGCCCTACTCCTATCATATGGTATTATGACTATCGCAAGACGTCTGTATTGCATTTGCGAGTCAACTGATTTGAATTGCACGGGTTTAGTATCACCTGGGGTTATTTTTAGAGAGCGTTTCACAGCAGGTAAAACACTGTAGTTTTTATTGACACGGGAGTGCTCAGTCTGTAGAAGTTAGCTTTTACAAAGTTCGCTTTTACAGACTGAGCACTCCCGTTCGGACGGGACTAAAATAGCAGAGATGCTCCGGTAAATATTACATTACCCCCCGCCGGAAAACTAATCCCATCCAAATAGGGCAGAGGTGGTAAAAATATTATAGGTGTTATTTACCTATCCAGCAGAAAGCAAGCGACGTCGGCATCACTTTGAGGGCCGTTCTTCTGTATAAGATCTCTCCATCTTTGGAAAGCTACACCGATGCTTGTCCTCCGCCTTCTCTGGTCTCTGAGTTGTTTCCCTACTTCCTGCTGGAGCTTTTGGGGTCTGACTGCTTCAGATCCTGCTGCATAATGATGGTCTTCCATTGTTTTGTAGATCCAGATTGAAATGTGG